>JAZEWU010000001.1:31841768-31866523 GCA_036362915.1 Geotria australis
TGGTTTCCTCCCCAACTCATTAATTAATTAATTGGGCAATTATTTTGACTTGTATATCACTTTATACTGTCCATTAAGCAACACGTACAAAACCGAATGTTGGTGCGGCAAGGGTGATACTACAGAGAAGTTCCGGACACTAGAATTCGTTTCCCAGCCCAGATGGAAGCTATCGAGAGCAGAAATAGCTGACACCCAGCTATAATAAACCATAGGATGCAGAAAGAAAAAAAAAGCCGCAAGCATGTTTCTCATTGCTATTGTTTCCGAGCGAAAGGAAGCACAAGAAATCACAGTAGCGTGTTGGCACATGCATGTGTTTAGGGGGATAAAAAAAAAAACCCGTTGAGCTGTTTATAAATCCGCCACATTTTGGTATTGTGCGTGAGTCTTAGTGGCTTTGCTGAACGTCAGCAACCTGTCCGACATCTCGCCGGCGAGAACACCTAAGCTGACATTGAGAACCGTGCTCGTATTTAGCTTGACTCTCACTTTTTCTTGACGCTCAGTTAATCTGCGTTGATGTTGTTGACATGCCCCTTCTCTCCACAGCCTTGTGCGGCGCTTTGCGACCCTTGGGTGAAAGGCGCTCTATAAATGCTATTATTATAGCACTCGCGAGAGTGCAACCAGCACAGCGACCTTACTTACCGCAGCGGCAAGTGCTGTACCAACCGAGGGGGAGTCTGTACCTGTCGGCAGATTACTATCCATCCATCCATCCATTTTCAGAAACCGCTTAATCCTGTACAGGGTCGCGGTGAGCCGGAACCTATCCCGGCACACACAAAGCGCAAGGCAGGGCTATACCGAGGACGGGACGCCAGCCCATAGCAGGGCACCTGGGGCAATTTACTCGGTAGGCCAATTAACCTGGGAAGCATGTCTTTGGACGGTGGGAGGAAACCGGAGTGCCCGGCGAAAACCCACGCGGACACGGGGAGAACATGCAAACTCCACACGAAAAGGCCCCCGAGGCCGGGATACGAACCCGGGTCCTTCTTGCTGTGAGGCGGCAGCGCTACCCACTACGCCACCGTGCCGCCCCGGCAGATTACTAAAAAAGTAAAATACGACAACGGTGCAACCCTGGCGTCGATACTCACGCCACGACTGGCGGAAGGACCTCCAGTATCCGGAGCTGTGGGCAGACCATCTGGAGGGTATTTGAACTTACGCTTCCACGCTGACCAGATGTCTTGGAAGAGGTGGGAGTACCCGCAACGTCAGGCGACCACGCGTGATTTGCTGATGGACTACCCGCGGTGCGTTGATGTAGGGGTTCTCACGGCGCGATGGATGAGAATTTCCGTCAAGAGTTGCTCTCAAGAGAGGCATCATCAGACTGCCTCCAACGTGGGAGGCAAAGTCAGGCTGACGCCTCCGACTTTGGAGGCGAAACGTCGCGAAGGAGGAGGCACGCTTGACACGCCGATTCCAAACGAACAGCTCTTGAGAGGAACGCTGGAGGGCCCATGCACACTGCTGAGTAGCCACAGGCCGGAGGGATTTAAGAAACCTGCGCCAATGGTTTCAACGGCTGCACCAGCACAACAAACCAGCGACTGCACATTGCGGATACAGCACGCTCACCATTATACCACGACAGCATTCTCACAGATAAAGTAAAGAACTACAATCGATAGCGCAAAAGCCACGCGTGGAAACAAGATACGACTTATAGAAATTATCCAGTAACATACTCCGCGGTCATAAAATGCTATGTTTGGCTGCAAGAGAGAACTTTGTAATGTGTTAGTGTGCAAGCATATTTTTCTTCATTGCAATTCTTCGAAGCACGATGGTCAGCCTCTGGACATCGTTGTCTATCAGCATATTGAACGCACGCTATTGTCCGTGCCGTTTAAAAGCTCTTGTGACTTTTGCAACGCACACCTGCCAGAGTGCGTGATCCTATTCTGTCATCGACGCCGCACTGTCAACGCGATACCTGGGTGCATTGCAACGCCTGTAAACATAGTTCACATCAATACAGAACATTATTCTCCTTCAAGCGATTGCTCAATGTGATTAAAATCCTTAATCGCCTACCACGATGGAAGCATCATCAGGCTTCCAACGAGGGAGGCGAAACGTCGCGAAGGAGAGAGGGAGAACGCTCGACACGGCTATCCCGAAAGAACAACTTTGAAGCGCAACCATCCTGAATCGAGGCGTGAAAACCTACATCAATACAACTGTAGATGATCACCAACATTAAAGCTACTGGGATCATACCAGTGCCTTAAATAGACAAAGGAATTTCGCACAGATAATTATAACTCTTAGGACGATTTGGCATGGGTGTTGAAAAGAAAACACCAAACCGTCTGTCCACTGTACTTGCAGGGAGGTTATAAATTTGACAAAATGTTAACAAGGGGACCATGTGGACATTACAATTAGAATTGATACTAACCTAATACACGCAATTTGATTTGACAGGGCGCGGTTAAATAGAGTCAAACTCACTTACCTTCTGATCTCTCTGTTCTGGCCGAGTGATGAAGTTGTTGAGACGTGGCCAGGAAATGTCTGTTCTCAGAAATCTTGGGGAAAAAAATAAAGCGGTTGTACTTTGGGCCAATGATTTGAAATGGTTGACTCCTCTGTAAAAGTTCATCGGGCAAGTCATACACGGAATGAACCCTTCGGTCGGTGAATAATGATGCAAGTTTCAAAGTAATATATTAATCGTTTTTTTTTACAATAACAGTAAAACGGATGGGTTTGTCATAGGTTGTTTTCATGGACTACAACACGTAAGAAGAACTATTCAATGTTTTTATGAATATGTACTACACCCACTGCCGATTGCCCTGAGCGAATAAGCAATACTGTACAATTAGCCATTTTTTCTGGTACTTAAATCCAATTAGTAACCCTCGTGTTTGGAATTCTGAGCAGTTGTGCTTGGCTTGGAGTTAAAGAAAAATTATGTTTGCGTTTTGCATTATACATTTTGGCCTTTTGGCAGAACCGCTAAATTTAATAATTTAGCACAGTACTGTACAACTTAGCGAGGGGGTTAATCTTTGTTTCGCACGGAGCTAAACTTGTGCGTCGCATTTGAGGGCAGCGAAAGTGGCTCACTGTCATAACGCGAAGGGCAACCCTGTCAGATTGCTGGTTCGGCAGCTGTGAAAACACGGCATTTCTCCCCACGCGAAGCCATCTCTTACCGCTCTTGTTGAAAACGTCAACAAAAGTCCGTTACAGCAATACTGTCAAAAGCTTCCACAGAGAGCACAAGGTTAAATACTGCAGCAAATGATGAGAATTTAAACGATGCAGTCGTTTCATTGGAATTGTATATGTTGCTGCTAACGACTTTTCAAACCACCTCGAAGCAGCGTTAATTATATCACATATATATAATATGTCTGGTGTGTTTTCCTATGGTATATCTCAATTTGATATGTACGTGTATAGTACGACTAGGTGCTGTTTCTTGAGTGATTACACACACGTATAGGTTTGGCATTTTCATCATTAACAGCCGTGATCTATCGACTGCTGGATGAAGGCCTCTACAAGACAAAAGCATGCAACTTCTGTACACGAGCTGATCTAATCGCTCCATCTACACGGAGGAAGTCCTCTCGCATCATCTCAACCGCGTAATGTGTGACATGACAGTGTTGTTTTTCATTCCAGAGGACAAACATGATTCTGCATGTATTAACTTTACACAGAATCAGTGAGTGTCCTCATGTTCCAGACTGTGGTGGGCAGTGCTCCTCTCAATTGTTGGCCCCTGAGCCACTGACAAATATTTCACATTCCTACGGTAAGGGACCAGCCTCTGGACTAGAAGCTCAAACTACGTTTCTTGGTCACCAAACTAGGTAAAGGTAATCTAACGCCTGATGATGCTTCCAACGTGGGAGGCAAAACGTTGCCAGGGAGAGAGGGAGATCGTTCGACACGGCTATCCCGAAAGAACAGCTCTGAAGAACAACCGTCATGAATCGAGCTGTGAAAACCTACATCAACAATTAATTGCACTGCTGAAATATTGATCAATACAAGGGGTAATCTATAATGCTGTAGATTTATTAAGGTACTTTTCACGTATTTTGATACACTTTCAGACATTATGTATGTGATTAACTGCGATAATTAAAACACACAAACACAATCGCGCACAGGACACGTCATATTTAAGAGAGCGGAAAAGAGTGTACAGTATACATAAATATGGCAAGTTGTTAAATTATTCATTCTAATAAAAACTACCCAACAACGCGATTAATTTCAATCAACCGTTAGTCGCACAAACTTGTTTAATACAAGCCAGCATTACAAACTGCCGCATCGTTAAGAAATAGTTAATTTCACATATTCTTGTAACGTAACCGCATTAACGTATTTCTCAAATGCAAATTGGACAGGTACAACTTCTGACAGACATTGCATGCAACACGTTGCAATAAAAAACACAATTTGTAGGTTTCAACGTATGTTTAAAAAAAATTGTTTGTGTAGCACAGTCAGCCCTAAGTGCTTTCTAAGCAGATTAGCTTTGGTAGCAAGCGCTGTAAGACCCAATGGAAAAAAAAACACATTTGCTCACCCTAACATATTATACAACCATATTTATTGCACTTTAATAAAAAAAACAAACGTAGTTCATAAATTATGTACATATGCTTACTTTAAAATACCTTGTATTAAAATTACAAATAGATAAAACAGCATTTTTAGCCTACGTAAAAAAAACAAGAAGATGAATGCAACTATAATTGCAGTCTTTCCTTTTTCAATCTTAGCGTTTAATTTGCTGTTATTTAATATTAATTTATATAGATATTTAATTTTTGATAATACTGCTTTCATTTAAAAATAAACGTGAACATTACAACTGTGTAACATAATACAAAGTATTTTTTTTTGTTCAGTAAATACTGTATTGTGTGTTGTACATTATCACCCGATAACTGCAGTATTACTCCTAACCTGCCGAATTGTTTGCAATATCAGGTGATAAAAAAAAACCCCACATCGTTTAGTTCAATTCACAACAAATATGCGTCTTTAAAATACGTGTGAAAATAAAACACTGAGGAGAAATGTCATGTTAATTGAAAAACACCGCGCTAACAAAAGTATCGAAACTAATTTCCTACGGTGTTTTCTTTCACTTTTCTTTCGTTGCATTAGGGTCCGTGAACACATTTTTTCGACTGTCACATTTCCTGGATTAAAAACAACGTTCTTGAAATATAAGCTTCAGCTATTTACAGTAGTATTCTGATATCTACAGCCATCTTGATTGTTTCCAGGAAAAAGTTATTTCATCCCGTTGCAGCGGTGAAGAAATGCACGCACTGAAGGAAAACTACTTAAAAAAAAAATCTTGCATCCACCAAAGAAGTCGTGCCTTAGGAAACACAATCACGATCTGCTTCACAACGTCGAGAAAACCACCGGAGGCGGTGCTATCCACGTCGCTTTTTTTTCCTTTGAAAAAACAATTCGATTCTCTCCACACACAGGTCTGTTTGTAATAATAAGAATTTCCAAAGGTGCCATAACTCTTCGAAAGAATCCACATGTGTCCTTTCATGTTTTATAGTCTTATGACTGCAATTCCTTTTTCCTCCCCTGCATTTCAAGACATTTTCAGCCGGCAACTTTTTCCTTTCTCCTTGTATTTCTTGTCCTTTTTTTTTTTACAAATCCTTGCAAGACTCACAACAGCGCAGCTTGTACATCATCAGCTGGCAAAGTTTCAGCCGCTTCACCAGGTGACAGTACCTGGTTGTGTCTTTACATTCACCTGAAAATTGAGGAAATATAAACAAGAGAGCACAGGTGTCAGCTTCATACACCCACGCAACGATTCTTCCCATAGCGTATGCAGAATGTCAGGGGCAAGTACTGTTAGCGAGCACCCATGAAGGCTGTGGGCATGGAGCACCAGCACCAATGCCTGGCAACCCTTGCCTCCCCCGCGCTGACAGTCGCATACCGCACTCAGTACACATTTAAGCCTAGGTCAACCTAGCGGAGGCCCAGGAGTGCTTTAAAATATTCGCCACTGATGTGTAGCTGGGAGTGGAAATCAAGTGGTTGGATCAGTAGTGCAGTGCTCCAAACACGCCACTACCGCTCAGCAAACACGCACATACAAAAGGGGCATACGCCAGAATGCCTACAGTACGTTGTTATGCAAGGGAGTATGACATCTGACCTTTATTGAAAAGTTGAAACGTACGAGCACACAAATACACTCCCATTCCCACTCGAGGGTGACATTTTAAATGCGAGCGACGGGAACGGTTTGATTTTAAATACCCCGTGACCCGCAGAGGTCAAACACAAACATCCCCTGCCTTAACAGAATGTAGGGTCAAGTGCCGTAAGCAAGCACCTACGAAGGCCGACGTGGCACACAAATGGGTGGGTGTCCAGCACCACGCCCGGCCGCCTTTGTCTCCCTTATGACAACGTTTACACACTGCACTAGAGTCGACCTAGGGGACGCCCAGGACGGTTTCAGAAAATCCCCACTGGTGTCGGCCGTGAGTGGGATTCAGGCTCGGGCATCCATTTCAAGGGGGCGGCATCCAATCAAAGAGTGAAATTAAACAGTCCCACAAGCTGGTGTGAATGTGGATCTGTGTTTTAATAAGCGAGACCAGAGTCGAGAACATGCTACATGTAAACACTGCACGTAATGCCGATTAACTCTTTCAGTGCCCTGTCGACGCCGATCGACATTATTTTTCATCGTCCACTGTGCCCTGTTGTATTTAATTTGAATAAAACGTTAATTTCATCTGTTTTTACATATTTAAGATGCCTTCTTTTCTCACATCTCTCAGTACTAGGCCCTATACTTCGAGTCGTGGGGGCATGCAATCAAGGAGCCGGAGTTGGCCCCGAGCATCGCCAAACCTCTGCACGCCACTGGTGGGTGGCCGTAAAGGTCTCGGCGCGGCGCGGCTTTCGCAGCCTCGCACCTTTCTCGCAGGGGATGATGTTGCATCGCTGCCAAGTGACCGGCTTGGGCTGCCAGGCGCACGAGTGCTCCCCGCCGCCCGTCGTGCCGGCGCACTCCAGGCGGCGCGACTGGAAGCCGTGGCTGCCGCAGGTGGCCGTGCACTCGCTCCACGCGCCGGAGCGCCACTCGCCCGCGCACGACTCCGCGCTGCAGTTCTGGCTCAGCGCGGGCCTGGCTCGCGCGCAAACGGAAACGTCCCCCCGCGTTATGGCCTTAAAACAGAAATGTAGGATCAAGTTTGGATGGTTGGATTTTTATTATTATCATTATTACGGCAGAAAAAAAATACCCAGCGAGCTTGCAAGCTATTTACCGGGAATCCTGCGGCGCAACAAACATGCGAGTTGCTGACAAAAAATTAAAAATAATCAAACAGAAAAAAACATTTACACGTAGCGTTGCACACATTTTTGAAGTGCCGGTAGCGAGTACCTGTGTAGGCCGACGCGGCACATCACGGGGTGGGTGGAAAACACCCACGCCCGGCCGCCTTTGTCTCCCGAGTGGCGATGTTTACACTTATGGCTGTCACTCAATAATGAGTATGACGTATCTGGCATCGATTCATATTTGAATTAAAACCGATTCTGTGTGAGCATCTTCCGCCACAGAAGTTGCTAGATAGGTGTCCCGTTGCTCGGTTGGATTTGGAAGCGTGTCGGAGTTCTTTATGTCTCGATGTTTACACACCGCACTAGGTACTCGTTTGAGCGGGAATCGAACTCGGGTGGCCAGATTCGTCGCGCAGCGTGCTAACCACTGCGCCACCGCTCCCCGACACAAACACGCACGAGCAGCAACGTGAAGCACCTCACAGTTCTCAGAACGTTGCAACAACCGGCAGGCATTTCTGTGCAGCCCCCACCCCCTAGCCATTCCCCAGTGAGCCAAGATACCGGCACATGTGCCGAAACGTCTCTATCTGTAACATGGCAATTTTCCTGCATCGTGTACAGAGTGGAAACTCATAACGGTGGGTGATGTTCTAAAATAAACAAGTAATTGTGCAAGTGGATTCAATTTACCGCGTGTTGTTTGGCTCCGCGCGCTGTTCGGTACGCCAAATAAACCGAAGACACGGCTGACAGCTATACAACACAACGGCTAAAACCTGTGCAGTCGGTTTAAGTTCAATCAGTGATTCTGATTCAAGTGATTGTGCAAGTATCATGATGTCATTACAATGTCACTACAATGATTACAATGATGACGGCATACCTATAGAGTATGTATTTTCAGTCGTTAAAGCAGATATTCACAACAGGAAAAATCAGTCATTTTTTTTTCAAGCTGGAATGAACCGTTGAGCTACGTAGCTCTTTTTAACAGTTGTCCGATGGAGAGCAGTAAGCAACATCTCAGGGTGCCGGCGGCAATTTAGTCAGGATAACTAACTTAGGCAGCAGCATGGCTTGGCAGGGGGCGCCAAGTTGGGAGGGTGTGTAAGTGAACAAATATTCATCATCAGCCTTCCGTGTAATAATAATAATAATAGCATTTATATAGCGCCTTTCACCCGAGGGTCACAAAGCGCTGCACAAGGCTGTGGAGAGAACAGCATGTTCTCTGTGCATATGCGTTCCACCTCCGTTCCAGGTTTACCGGAGCATTCGCGGCAAGCGCCCGCGTTCCGTTACCTGTAGGATTTGTCGCAGGCGCTGTCAGGCGCGAGCGTCCCGTTCGGAGTGCGGCAGGAGACGCGGCGATGCCTGGTCCCCGTCATCCATCCCACGCAGCGGCCAGTGCACTGTACAGAAACCAGCGGAATCGGGTCACCAGGGCCACTACTTTGCGTGCCCTTCAGTAGCTAGGAGACCGGAGCAGAGACCGAACACAGCTAAACGTCGTCTGTCATGAGCACTGCCTCATAACGGAAAACGCACGCGGCGGTCTAATTTGTTCTGGGCACGCTTCTTCACCGTGGAAGAGGAAGTCGGAATATTTTCTGGACAGAAATGTACGATACAATGCCACGAAAAAACACCATTGCTCCATGAACGCTCGTATTCGCGTGTCAGTCCTGGCAGGGTGGCTATGCGGTTGTAACGTCCACGCCTCACGGGAAGAAGGTCCTGCCCGAGGGCCGATTGACTCCCGCCTCGGTCTCCTTTTCGTGTGGCGTCTATGTGTTCTCCCCCTGCTCTGCGTGGGTTTCCTCCGGGTTCTTCAGTTTTCTCCCACAACTAAAAAAAATCTCAATAATTGGTCGATAACATGATAATAATTGGTCGATAATGCAATACATCTAGGTCCGTCCTTGTCGCTGCCGTCACGGCATCGCACCCGACCCTCACCCTTGGCCTTGCGGGTGGTGGCCCTAAAAGGCTGGTCCACATATCCAGAGGCCGACCCAGGACACGCTGGAGGGATTAAATCCTTCGGCTGGCCTGGGAATGCCTAGGAATCCCCCATGAAGAGCTGGAATTTGTTGCCGAGGAAAGGAATGTCTGGTCCACTCTCCTTGGACTGCTGCCACCGCGACCCTCTCCAGGACAAGCGGTTTAGAAAATGGATGGATGCAATATATAGGACGCAGTGTCTGGCGGGTTGGCGCCCGCTCACCGCGACCCCGTACAGGATTAAGCGCTTTCTGAAACTGGACGGTGGGACGGGTGGGGTGCGCGTGTCGCTATCGTGCTGCAGCCGCTCACCTGCCCCCAGTCCAGCGCCACCCAGTGAGGGCACTGCTGCGTGGCGCACGGCTCCCGCTCGGCGGGCCTCGGGCCCGCTCCGTCGCGCTGGCACCGATCGGCGGGCAGCGGCGCCGCCTCCCCGTCCGAGGACGCCGCGCGGCACGCCACGCGGCGGACGCGCGCGCCGCCTCCGCACGAGCGCGAGCACGCGCCCCAATCCTCGGCGCTCCAGCTGGGCGGGAACGGCAAATTGCGTCGCGGGTCGGTCGGTCGGTTTTTTACTCGAGCCGGAAGGAAGCGTTGAGCCCGTGTAGCGCTTTTTTAATAACGGTTGTCCAGTGAGGAGGAGGGTGTAAGCGAGTTTCGACATCTGAGCGCGCCGGAGGGGGAATTTAGTCGGGACAATTAAACGAAGGACTGTGTCGTCCTCTCCTGGGTGTGGCCCTTTGTCTGCCAGGATAGGCTACGGCTCACCGCAACCCTGTGGTTTCTGACGATGAATGAATTAATGTATTGTTTACGTTTATACTTTTTTTCAAAACCAGGTAAAATGCACCAGGATTTTAGGTGTTTTTCAGAGGTGACCGGGACACGCGGTAGCTAATCAAATCTCATTTTGATTATTATACGTGGGAATTTATAGCAGAAAAATAATAAGCCAAACGCTTGTACTGATATGGGTATTCACAGCTCCGTGTATGACACTTGCTTTCTGTAGCTGTTCTATTGGGATCGCTGCGTCAAGCGTTCCTCGTCTTTCCTTTGCGATGTTTCGCCTCCCGTTCAGAATGCCTGATGCTGCCTCCAACGTGGGAGGCGAAACGTCGCGCACGACAGAGAACCAAACTTCGACTCGGCTATCCCAAAGCAACAGCCGTGGACAGCAATTCTCAATCCAAACGCTTGTTTCTAAATGTTGACGGCAAACCTGCAAGACCCAGATTAAAAATCTGCATTTCAACCTAGTTTAGTGACTCTGTGACCCGCCAGCCAAACTGGCCACATCATTAACACGAGCCAAACTGGCCGGTTACATAAACGGGCGATTTCTACCGACGCGAACGCCTCACCTGGGCGGACAATCCCTGCGGTTGCACGGCTGCGGAGCGGCCGGCGGCTTGGCGAGGCCCTGGCAGAGAGCGGCGTCCACTTCCTCCAGGTTGTCTCGGACGCAGCGAAGACGCCAGGACTGCACGCCAGTGTTTCCACAGCTTGCCGAACAAGGGGAGGGCTCCCCCGGCGTCCAGCTCAATTCTGGGAGTGAACCCAGATATGCCGCTGATATTGAAAGTAATTATTCTTAATCTAACCCCTAAGTGTCAAAGGCGCTTGTTAACTGTTCCCTCCAGTGCGCGGGGGGGAAAAGGTTTGGGATCTGAGCCCAAAACGTATAAGCCAGCAATAATGTTGTTTATATGAACCATAGGATAAGTAAATATTGTAGATGATAACTAATGCACTTTTGGCCTTCGTTTTA
Source organism: Geotria australis (assembly GCA_036362915.1). Taxonomy (NCBI): domain Eukaryota; kingdom Metazoa; phylum Chordata; class Hyperoartia; order Petromyzontiformes; family Geotriidae; genus Geotria; species Geotria australis. Next base: position 31,852,888 of record JAZEWU010000001.1, read on the forward strand.
ACAATGCCAAAAGAATACTGTTAAAACACAGAGAAATGCCTCTCCGTAATAAGACCCAACGGCAGTATCCTTGAAAGGATTACAGCAGCCAAAGATAACGAGTCAGGCACTGTGGGACTTCAACGAGATGGTGAAGATAAATAATTGCTTTGCACAAATATTGTTCTTGGTGTGTAATGCTAAGATATTCTGTGATATATACACACACACACATATTTGTTCCATATAATAAATATCAAAGGAATTTCACAGTTGCATTTACTATACACATGTAATAATTTCCCCAGGTAATGATGATGATGCTGATGATCCCTCCCCACGGATTGTAAACTTATCGTGGTGGTGGAGTTTGCGTGTTCTAATGCACCCCAGAGCTGTGTCGCCTGGAGTCTAGCGCTCCCGTAGGGCCTCGTTTAGTGACCAGGTCTGCGGGGGAGGCTCCAGACAAATAACGATCTGAAGATCCTCCGACGGAAGGAAGTTGGCGTCAGGAAGGGTATTCGACCGTAAAATTCTGCTCCAATACCACCACCACTGGGGGGTAACAGGCCAACCCGGGTCAACCTGGACTGCGGCCATTTAAATCGGCAGCAACAACAACATTGGTAATAATATCTATGGGTAGCTTTTTGCCACTACACAGATGATGTAAAAAGAGAAAAAGGTTTCACACTTTCTGGCAGTCATACAGGTGTTAAGATCTCAAAACACCAAACAGACACTATTCACAAAGTGTCAAGTTTGAAAAGAATCACACATGCTTCTGGTAAAAACATGCAAATAAAATGTTTTGATAATGTTATGCATTGTACTTGAAATCACAAGCACGTGTGGTTTGTTGCAAACTTAACGCTTTGCGAAAGATGCCTACTTGGCGCTTCAATATCTTAACACTCGTATCAATGATAACAACGATGATGTACGTTTGCATGTTCTCCCCGTGTCCGCGTGGGTTTTCGCCGGGCACTCCGGTTCCCTCCCACCGTCCAAAGACATGCTGCCAGGTAAATTGGCGTACTGACTAAATTTCCCCAGGTGCCCTGCGATGGACTGGCGTCCCAATAATCTCGGTGTCCCCCTGCCTTGTGCCCTGTGTCCTGTGTCTGCCGGGATTAGGCTCCGGCTCACCGCGCCCCTGTACAGGATTAAGCGCTTTCTGAAAATGGATAGATGGATGGAATGATGATGTATGTGCCCGCGAAATGTAAGAGCCCCCCACGCGGATACTCACCACCGACGGTGATGTGCAGAGTGGCGGTCAGAGTGCCCGCCTCGTTCTGGGCCACACAGCGCACGGGGCCGTCCCAGGGCCCGACGACGCCGCGCAGGCGCAGGACCTGCTCCCCAGCCAGCAGCTGGTACGAGAGCCCAGGCAGGCTCTGCACGGGCTGGCTGCCCAGGTACCACGTCACATTGGGCTTGGTGTTGCCTGCAACCGGACAACCTGCGGGGACAAAATATCGGCAGCGTTACGTTATGAATATGCGCTTTGAAACCGGTACGGGGTCACGGCGAGCCACAGATTGTTGTTGACACGCAGCTTTCTACCACAGCTCGGATGTATGAATCTACAAAAAACAAACCCCAAAACATATTTTTTTTGCTGATTTTCCATTCTCTGTCGTTGTTGTTGGCGTGCCATTCTCTCCGCAGCCCTGTGCAGCGCTTTGTGACCCTCGGGTGAAAGGCGCTCTATAAATGCTATTATTATTATAACCGGAAGACACAGGGCGCAAGGCAGGCTCGTACCCACGATGGGAATAGCAGTCCATCGCGGGGGCGCTGGAGGCGATTTGGTCAGGCCGATTAGCCGAGGTGGCACCGTTGTCTTTTGACCGTGGGAGGGAAACTGAAGCATCCGGCAAAAACCCACGCAGACACAGGGGGAACGTACAAACCCCGCACAGAAAGGAATCTGAGTTGGGAGTCCATCCAAGGCCCTTCTTGCTGTGAGGCGGCAGGACTAATCACTGCACCACCGTGCAGTAGCCACAAAAAGGTAAAGGTGTAGCCCTGAAATGTACTTGCTCACACCACTGCTGGTGGAAGGGCCTCCCACTAGAGAAAGGCCCTCTGGGTGGTATTTGGTCAAGGCTTCCACGCTGGTCAGATGTCTATTCAGATAGGTGGCAGTACTCACATTTTACCCCACTAAACACAACCTGCTGATTTACTGACTGCGGTTGGACCAATTTATACTGTTAGTTGCTTTTCAAAGCTGTTCTTTCGGGATAGCGTTGTCGAGCGATTCCTCTCCCTCATCCGAGTGTCCTGAAATACACTCGGGAATTCATGACGCCTGAGGATGCCTCCAAGGTGGGAGGCGAAACATCGCGAAGGAGAGCAAGGGAGCACTTGGCACAGCTATCACGAAAGAACAGCTTTGAAAAGCAACCATCATGCATCGAGCCGTGACAAACCTACATCAGTACAATGTATACAGTTGGCCGGACAGAGGGGGGGAGCATTCAGTGAAAGTCTCGCCCCATCGTTTCGACTGCCGTGCCAGGAAACCGAACTGAACCGGCGACCTCTCTATTGCAAGTCCAACACGTTAACCATTACAACACTGTCGGATCCTGCCTAGCTGTCTATAATAACTCCTCTCATCTCTACTGCTCCCAACTGCCTCACTGCAGGATGGAACATTTCTCCTCCTCCGTCTTCCCCTGCACAGCGTGGCTGTGGAACTCTCTCCTGTCTTTCAAAAAACACGAAATGTGATGCCTTGTTTCCATGACCAGTGGGATACTGTGTTGGTACTGTACTGGACTCAAGAATCTGTGATCCTATACTGGCCAAACTGATCTCAATCACGATTCGTATTTGATTTTTGGGTTAGAACATGCAAATACATCATCACTATGTGGCATATTCAATTAGCCAATTTACTAGAAGTAAGATTTACTGTTAAACCCTATGTGTTATGAGCCCAGTCACTTAACAGGGCTGCTAGATCTTCAACGGGAAAGACGCGCTTTTTACCCAGACCGAGCCTAGCACCGGTAGTGATGTCACAGGGTCAGCATCGAAATGAGACACGGCGTTTTACCTCCTGGCTGTGTCAGTAACATAAACGCATGGCAAAAAGATTCCAAAACAATACTGTCCATTCAAAATTGTCTCAGCCAAATCATAAAAGAGAAAACACTCAACACAATTGTAAACTACTCTGCCTTAAAAAAGTTTTTAACCTGCGACTTTGCAGGCAAAGACCATTCTTCACAGCATTGCATATAAGCGCTAGCCAAATCATGCAAGCATTAAACATGTACTACAGTACTTAGAAATCGGTCCAACATTCCAAGTATGATCCTCCCAACAAACACTAGTCTTGCAAACTAAGTGAGGCTTGCCCGGATAAATTATGAGCATTTTAAGCAGGGTTGATTTTAAATTAACGTACAATATAACATTGTTTAATTCTGTTTGACGTGAACCCACTCCAAAAATGAAAATGTTGGCTTATTAAAATCCCAAACGAGTGACGCGTGATTATTTTTCGGCAAGGAATATACTCGCCAGCGCGCACCTCGTCCATCATGCACTAGGATGGGTAGGTGATAAAGATTCTACACAGTCAAACAAATGTTCTCAAATCCCAGTATAGCTGAGCCTTAACAAGCTAACATTTTACATCTCTGGGAGATTAAAAATGTTTCAGCCTAAAGACTCCCGCCGGGGGAATCACATACTACCAAGAGAAAACGTGGTATTTTTATGGAACCTTTTGGCCGCTAATTTAACATGTTTGCATCGTGACCTATTTCTGCAGTTGGCTGAGCGAATGTAAAACTTTGCAGAGATGAAAAGCCAGTTGTGTAATGCAATGGAAATTATGTTCATGGAAATTTACAATTTTGTTTATTTTTTTAAATGTCTAAATATTATTATTTGTTGTTATTAAATGCATGTGCATTGCTTCTGAAAAGTAACAGCAAGAAATAAACACTATTTTGGATTTTGTAGAAAGCGGGAGACCTTGCAAATTCCTTAAAACGAAAGGTAAGATAAATATTTATGAAATAGAAAATTATTGCGTAAATATGGTTTCTTTGAACGTTCAGAAAAGTGTGGAGTATTGACATAATTTGTACAATTGAGTAGAACAAAAGTGCAACACAATGTTATATCAACACGGGTCTTATATCAAAGCTTTACTGTAGGCATTCAAACTATAAGTTCTGGTATACCATATTTCTATAGGAAATAATGAATATTTCCCCAGGAATATTTTCGGAAATGTATAATAAATAAATAAACATTTAGAATATGTATTAATTTTGCATTGATAAAAATCTCACTGGCTTATGACCAAAATAAATAAATAACTGCATACATTCATAAACGTGCACTGAAAAACTGGTACTGGTTACATTCAATGGAAATTTAATTTGAAAGGACTTTTTTTTTATACGTAACATTCAAAGGGTCCCAACTGCAAGTGCTTATTTTCTGTTTAATGTTAAATTCAACGAGGCAGTCGTTCCAGCTGTAACTCCATGTCCTATACAATCGAGTACTCTATTAAGTGTGCGCGCTATTCAGCTGCTCATGACCTTTATTTAGAACAACGCGAGAGCCCACTGAGACAAATGCGAGCGTCTGTGTTTTGCAAAAGAGACCCGAAATCGGCTTTAACTTTATTGTCCATGATATATTTTAAATATTAACTGAAATATAATACTGAATAAGGGAACAGATACATTTTTTTGATTTGCCTTAAAAAAAACACGTTGTTATTGTTGCACACGAAAACACTTGATGCTGCTTCCAACGTGGGAGGTGAAACGTCGCGAGAGAGAGAGCGAGAACACTCAACACGGCTATCCCGAAAGAACAGCTTTGAAGGACAACTTTGTTATTGCTATTTTGTGGACTAGCACATAAATGTATACATTCAAGTGGACGAGTTCACTCAACATTTATAATAATGGTCGAGAAGTGTACTTAATAATTATCATAGATAACGGTACACGTGTGTGATGCTCACAATGATTTTCTGGGATTAAACAAAGTATTTTATCGGCATCCAGAAGTGGAGGTTAAAGGATGAATATTTCCTCTCTGGGCTACATTAGACATCTGTGTTCAAAAACCAAATAAACAAACGAGGCTATTCTTCACTTCGGGCAGCCCACGGCAGAAATTCAAACAACGGGAAGGTAGCTTTACCACTGGGGATCCATCCAGAACTCAAATGCTGTTCATTACTCACGGTCATGCCAGGCCAGCGGCTTGATAGATTGCACAAGTGGGATGTGAAGTCTTAGGAAAACAAAAATGAACCGGTTGAGATACAATCTGATGTACTCTGTGCGGCATCAATTCTGAAACGCGATCCTCGTCATGCAACGCATTTTATCTTTCTCTCTTTTGGCTCGCTCCGATTTTGAGCGACTATTTTTCTGCTTGAATGTGGACAGCTGACCGTATGGGGCTGAGTCGGGGGTTATTTGCAGTCTTACATTGCACCCCGAGGGGTACAAGCTCCACGATGATGCTGAGTGACAAGGAGATTGGAAACTCTTTGACTTGCCCACAATTTTCGTGGAATGCAACAAGGTTACCATTTGCTACAAACCTTTTGTCAGTTCACACAATTGTTAAGAAAATGTTCGGAGCCGGCGTGTACATGCCACCCCTTAGCTTGTCACTGATAAAATGAGTCCGGCTTCTCCTACGTAAATAAGTCTAGCGTCTACGATGTGAGTCTAACGTCAGCCTGTATGTGTACGTAAGCGGCAAATTTACACAATCGTTACTCAGGCACCCTGCAGGCTGGATGACAACATGATTTAAAACAGTTAAAAAAGCCACCTCGTTTAAAAGTAAAAAACAAGTGGACAGTAAAAGTAATACTCTGACGTTTTTTTTAATTTCAAACTGATTTAGGTAAAATATACCGCGATAGAACTTATTCAAATAGAATCAAATCAAACGTAATTGAAATGCGGGGGACAACTATCTCAACACCCCAACGAGGGGGATATTCTGGCATCTCGTTGGCCAATTCACACAACTCCCGGTAAGTGTCAAAATTAAGGGACGCAGCAAATAATTCCACCACTAAACATGGATTCCTCCTTCAGTCCAACCGCCACCACCACCCCAAACCAGCTCCCAACCCAGCCTCCGAAACAAGCCGCTCATCGGAGAGATATGACCCACAGCAACTGCCGCCGCATGAAGGGCGTCCAACTCACCGATCATGAGGTCATGTCCGGTGGGCACGTTGAGGCTGGTAGCGCCTCGGAGCGACACCATCCCAGCGTGCTCACGGTCCGCAGTCCTGGACAGCACGGCAGCCACCTCCATGGAGTGGCGGTGGAATCGCGGCGGCTCTGCACACCGCGACGTCGTTCGGCTTTAACGAGCGCATCGTTACGCGGCGAGTTAGTGGCTCACCCTCTTTGAAAAAGGTGATTATGTTTCGCACGTGTATACTGTATATGCGTACGCATGGCAAACAATGTTTAGATCAAAGTGTTTCAGCGAAGGATATTTAAAATATCGGGGGCAGCACGGTAGCGTGGTGAGTAGCGCTGCTGTCTTGCAGCAAGAAGGTTCCTGGGTTTGATTCCTTTGCTCGAGTGCCTTTCTGTGTTGAGTTTTAAGTTCTCCCCATGTCTGCGTGGGTTTTTACCGGGTATTCTGGTTTCCTCCCACAGTCCAAAGGCACGCTGCTGCCTAGGTTAATTAGCCTGACTAAATTGCGATGGACCCCCATCCCATCCTGGGTACAGCGCTGCCTTGCGCCCTGTGTCTGCCTGGGTAGGCTCCGGCTCACCGCGACCCTCTACAGGATTAAGTGGTTTCTGACAATGGACGGACGAATGAATGGATGATAACGAATGAAAGGGTACACACCGAGAACGATGAGCGTCGTGCTTTCCAAGACTGAGCCGAAGGGGCTGCTGGTGGTGCACGTGTAGACGCCTTCATCCACCGCGCTGACGTTCACCAGAACCAGCGACCCATTGGCGAGAGACGGCAACGCTCTCTCCGAGTCTCCTCCGCCTTTCGTCCACGCCGCGTCCACTGTGGACGGCCCTGCAGAAGAGCCGAAACGCGGCAGCGATTTACGGATAATCTCTGCGCATGCAGACGCTCGCTTGGCAGGGGCGAAACCGCACCCTGTGGAAGTTGAGGGGTCCCCGACTAGAGAATGCTTCTTCATGGTTATTGGGTAGACGAGCAGAGTACCTGCCCTACGGGCGAGATTGTTCCAAGTTTGCGACCCGTTCTTTTGACGTCTCTTGTTGATGACGTTTTCTGCTGGCACGACTGCTTTGATCTAGATTTTTCTCCTGATGGCCTTTTGGGAATATTGCTGGCTCTCTGAAGTTTCAGAAGGGTAATCAATAAGTGGGAAGTAAAGCTGAAATAAGACATAAAAGCCTTGGTGTTGCGCGGATAAAATTAGCGCTTGTGGAGAATTCTCACTCGGTGCCCTCATTGCGGATATACAGACATAAAAACACTTGCTTCATTATATTAGATGCTCAGTGACCCGTTATTTGCTTAACGCTATAAAAATAATAGCAATAATTTGCATTTCTAAAGTACCATTAACCCAAAAGCTTAAGAGGTCGCAATGTTATAACTAATTACTGTTGCTATTGTGTCGTGCTGACAACCCCTGTTTCACAAGTTGAACTGAATTGAACAACTGCGCTATAATTATCTCACATCTGTGTAATTACTGGTGATTGACTCAGTCCTGTGCCCACTCTCTGCGAGATACTGTGTATTTAAAGGTCCCATCACCGGCATAATCAGCATTTCCTTCACTTTGTTGAAGGTAGTAAAAAAATGCCGTCTTGAAAACGAAGATTTCTGTTCGACCATTTGTGGGTGTCTCTTAGCCAACCATGTCTAAACATTTTTGGGGTGGCCCAGACACCGACACCACCCACAGGGGCCCCACACGTGTGACTTGGTCGAGCAAAATCCACATGCATTTTACCCCACCCCCAAAAGAGTCAAATGGACAAAAACAAGAGGGTTTTTTTTTCTCCTCTAAAAGGGTCACCTTTCTCGGAGACTGCAAACACACACAAACAGAAAAAGGTGGTGCATAGTTTGTGACTACCGTACTGACCTTTAGAAGTTGGAACGAATGTGTCTTTAAATGTGCTTTTGGACAATACACCACCTATGAGGTAACCCATGACCCTTTGCGTGCTAGTGCGGTCAAAGGTTACTGTTTCATTGCAGTGCTGGGAATGTCTCTTGACCATAAAACTTCCTAGGGGCCTTTTTTAGGCAATAACTTACACAACCAAAAACAGAATCCTAATTGTAGTTCTTTCTCATAAAATACACAAATGAGTGGACGATTGCAACATTTATTTTCTCAAAAGTATCCCAAAAATATATATTCTCATAAAAAGCCACGGATTGAATTCTTCTATTTTATGAGGCTCGCAAAAATGGTCACGGTCACAGTCAATTCTAAATCCGTCACAGCCAAACAAACATTTAGTGCTCTTTTGTGTGCTCATAAAGTAAGCAGCGATTTACGGTCGAGAGCTCTCACCGTCCATGTGGCAGCCCAGAGTGACGTTTGTGCCAGCCCTCACCCGGACCATGCCTCCGACGTTGACCTCAACGAACCTTGCGCTCAGGTCGGTGATGACCTCCCTCGTGGTTTTAATCAGAGAGTCCACTGTTGATTAAAATCCGTCGCAAACGACAAGAGCCAAAAAATACGTCGACATTTTAACAAAATTATTGCATGAGGGAAGCAAAATGTAATTTAAAATAAATGTCTTGAGTTTTGTTCAGGAATAACATCCATACTAACATTATGTACGAAGTGTGCATGTATTAATAACGAGTGCATAATTCGATTAAGCAAAAAGTGAACGTGATTTTAACGCTCGAATAGGCAGGAAATTAGACGGTTATAATACAGCGGCAATGGCCCTGAAGCAGTGGTGACAATTCCACATTACTATGGCGGGGGCAATTCTCTCCAGAAAACAATCACTGTTAACAAACTGGTGCTCACGTGAAATTAACTTCATTTAGCGTTCTGTATTTTGACAAACACCCAGCGGGTTAACGCTACGTCCACACTGTGAAACAACAGGCACGGCCAAAAGAGAAATCATCGATATTGACGGCTACGCAAATGTGGCCGGTGAAAACATTTCGACTCAAATTACAGAATTTCCACATGCTCCGGCTTTGATGTACTTCCCACCGCAAGTGCGGCGTTGCCAAGAACGAGAGAGAGAGAGAGAGAAACGGAGCGAGAGAAATAAACGCTAGCTACCGGTGACGGTAACGAACGAAGACAGAGTGTCGGTGCCGGCTCGGTTGGTAGCCAGGCAGGTGTAGAGTCCGCTGTCAGACTCGGCGGGCTGCTCGACGAGCAGAGAGCCGTCGGACTGCGCAGAAAACCTGCAGGCAGGCAACACGCAGGCACCCTTATTTATCACCGATGACAGAGAGTTTATCGAGGAAATGATTATGCACCTGTGCGAAAAACCCTTTTCCGAGCCGGTTATTGTCAAGCCCAGAGCAATGGGATTGCATGCGGCGTGCGCCGTGACCTGAATCGCTTTCAAAGCAGCGTGCGCTCCGTCCTGTGCGTATCGCCGTTGAATACAATTTAGGCGTGTTTCGGGCCACGCGGGAAGAGCAGACATGTATAAAACAAGAGCTGTTACGTCCTACGCGTTTGTTGTGCGTGTTTTAACGTCAATTTAACACAGTTGCGGTCCACGTATCTCCCGTGTAATTTTTCTTTTGTGCTTAACCAAAGAAGACTGTATGCCTTCAGACTCAATGCACTGGACGTGACACACGGAACACTGCAATGCATTGAAACGCCACGTAACACACGCGCAATGCTAAACAATGTCCGCCATAGAGGGCACCCACAGGGGAGACGGAGCAACGAGTAAGATTAATTACTACGTCGCAACATGATAACAGATGCCAATGCGCGGCAAATACCATGGCTGGCGATGGCGAATGTGGGATGACTCTAGTGTCTGGATTTTTCCAAATGACCCTTCCAGGATGGCCAAAGCATCTGTTGGGTCTAGGGATCAATAAATAGGCTCGCAAGTGGCCCACGGAACGCTCACTCATGCATGTATTTGCCTTGCATTAGTCTAGGATTACAACATACCTGGGCAACCTGGTGGGCTGTGCGGCGTCTCAAGTTGTTGTTTTGACAAGAGCTATTCTAATCCCTCGCCACTTAAACAGTGCAATCCCTGGCCGGTGTGATGGGCACTGTAGCCAAGATCTCATTTAGATAGAAACATCTTGTTTTTTTAAAATTAAGTTTCCTTCAAGCCCTTTGGATATATTATTTTCGGCACGGAGTTTTATCGAATTTAGTTGTTGTTATTTTTGGCAAACCTGAAATATTTAATAAAGCCACGAACGATGGTTGCTCTTCAGAGCTGTCCTTTCGGGATAGCCGTGTCGAGCGATCTCCTTCTCTCCCTCGCGACGTTTCGCCTCCCACGCCGGAGGCATCATCAGGCGTAAATGTTAAGGAGAAGCTATTAATGCCAAGACGGGGAACGAGGGGGTGGTATTGCCAGCACCACGCCCATCCACTTTTTCCACTCCAGCGCTTAGCTTTACACAATGCAGTAGACACTCATTAAGTCTCAAGGCAATCCAGGGGCGGTCCCGACAACTTCTGATATCACCTGGCACTGATCGGAGCCAGGTTTGTGTTTGCAGTGCCATGCAAACAAACCATTCCACCGCTCCTCATAAAAACACACACACACACGACGCAAACATAATATTTACATGACCGCAGCCGTGAATAAATCACAAGAGAGAGTTTCACAATATTTATACGAGATTTACCTGCCGCCGAAAGCCACTGGGGCGTCGTCTCGTCGCCACGTGATACCAGGAGTGGGGACGCCGTGTGCTTTACAGCTTAATGTCAGCGCCTGAGGCCGGTGGCTTAGGAGCAACGGGTGGCCCACTTGCACCCTGATCTCTTTGCGAGACAGGAGACTTAACGGTAGATGCTCCCTCTCGATAGCCGGAGCCTCGTAGGGGGCACTTGTAAACCTGGGCGCCGCTCGATAACCATGGTTCGCTTTCGCGGCGTGTAGCAAATCGGCGGGGTCTTCTTCGGCGGTTGCCTCTGGTTGCGTCAGGGGACCCCGAGGGCTTTTTGTGGGCACCACTGTGGATGTACCGTAAGCGTTCCCTCCCCGTTCGCCCGGCTCCAGCGTTCCGGATGCTCTGGGGCTCGCGGTCTGCGTCAGGCTCTCGGCGATTAGACGCCCCGCCGGCTGAGCGGAGGCGCCGATTTTACCCTGTCCCTCGAGACGGAGCGTGATGTTCCTGATAAGCCCCTCCAGTTTGTCTTCCTCGGTGATGTAAGCCACGGGATTTGAAGCGTCCAGGTTGATGATGTCGTCGTACGAGTAATCTCTGTCCGCCGAGTCCGACGATTCCGTGGAGGCCGGCTTGGTTTTAGCCTCCAGCTTTTTCTCCAGCACCCGGAGGACGATGCGGTCGTACAGACTTCCGTCGTCCCTGTAAAACTCGTACTTGTTCGTCTTGATCTGCTTGTGCGCCTTGCGCGCGTCCGTCTCCTTGCCGGTGGAGCTCGACGCTTCGTTGTGTTTCGATTTCTCCGCGCCGGTCGGCGCCGGCGGCTCTCCCTTCTGCCCGACAGCCTGCGACCCCTCACCCGGCCCAACGCCGCCGCCGCCGACGACACCGATCAACTTGACGGCGAAGTTTTCCCGGGAGGGCCCCGCGACGCACGTGTAAACGCCGATGTCGCCGGCCTCCAGGTGGCGGACCTTCAGGGAGCCGGAACGGCCGAGCACGATCCTGGAAGAGTTGGCGAGCGGCAGGCCATCGCGCTCCCAGCGGACGAGCGCCTTGTCGAAGTGGCGCACGGGGCAGCGGATGACCACCGTCGTCTTGGGGTGCAGGTAGGCGCGGCCGCCCACGTCGAAGTGAAGCCGGCGGTCCCAGCGCGACTGGATGTACACCTTGTGCACCGCGCCGATCTGCGGATCCTTCCTGCTCGACTTCCTGCTGCTCGGCCTGCCCCTGCCGTCTGCGCGAGACCCGAGAAACGCGAATTAGGAACAGCGATGATAATAATAATCCATCCATCCATGCATTATCAGAAACCGCTTAATCCTCTACACCTACAGGGTCGCGGTGATCCACAGCCTATCCCGACAAACAATAATAATAATGTAAAATGTTCGTATGGAATGGAAAAGAAGTGCTTTCGATCAAACGCCACCGTGTGAATCACAGCGATAGATATAGACTTATCAAGGCAGATCATTATCAATCCACTGTAAGGTTAAGAAGCCTTCCTGTGCTCCGTCAGTCCCGGGTGACTGTTTGACTGTAATTCGATAACCTCCGTAGAGGTAAGAATTATGATTTACATCTCGAAATTGGGCTTCTAGATGAACTGCAGCGTGTCGCGATGACACTGCTAAGGCGCGTGTTAATACCTGGCCGTGACCGTCCTCACAACCCACTGCCGCATTAACCTGTGCCTGAACTTGTGCCCTTTGGGAACGAATGCACACGCTCAGCAGATCTCCCATGGCTTCATGCAGAGGTTCATTGCAAGGAGACCTGTGAGGGCGCATGGGTGTCTCACCGTGCAGCTGTATGGTGCAATTATCGCAGATGTCCAGAATTTGTGAACGTGCTGGAAAGAGCCTGGCTTCCCTAATTTTTTCTCTGTAGCTTTGCTGTCGACACGAATCACATACATCAGACGTACCCTAGTGGCACCATAATGATTTGAAAACGCTTCAACAATGTGTCAAAGACACGCAGTCCGCATGAGTCTCTATTATATACATACCCACACGTGTTGTTAGACTTACACTTTCCTTTAACGATATAAAAATCTGCATAATGTGTTGCACCATTATATCTGAATGGTGCAAAAAATTTCCAACCTACACTCTTTTAAGTGCAGTGAAGTATGGCAAAACAACCCCCATGACCAACTCAGCATTGGGGAAGCCTTCATCCACCCGTGGATTATTATTACTAGCAAAGTGCCCGCCCTACGGGCAAAAAGTTATCCATAAGTCTTTCGTTGGTGAAGTTCTCTGCATTGACCTGTATTTGTTCCCAACGTCATTTTGGGAATATCTGCTAACTCTCCCAGAGAATCAGAAGACTTATCAATAAGAAGGCAGTAACGCTGAAACAAGACTTAAAAGCCTCGGCGGTGTGGAGATAAAATGCCACTTATGCAGGAATCGTACCCGGTACCCTCAGCATAAATATACATACCTAAACAAACTTGCTCTATTACGTTTATATTATTACAGTGAGCTGAATATCACAACAAGGTTGAAAGCCGAACAACAGTAACCGCGCGCACGCGAAGACTCGAGGTGCAGCACTCACTTGTGCAAGGGTGAGGGCTGCAGACCTTGGTCGCGAGGGGTTTGGCCAGCGACTGACAGACATCTGGATCAACAGTGAGCGTCTCCCCGCTGCCTGACAGCGTCTGACACGAGACAGCACGCGACTGGGTCCCCACGCCGCAGCTCCTCGAGCACTGCGCACGGGGTCACGCAAAGGTGAGAAGGGAAGACGTTTAAATACGCGCATAGAGTATCGCAAGGTCAGCGGGCGG
>JAZEWU010000001.1:31867293-31900971 GCA_036362915.1 Geotria australis
AACCTCCAAATATGTGGCCGTACATGTCATAGTCACTTAATGTAAGCGCTGTACATATTTTTGTTAGTGCCATTGTAACTCTCTCCCCTATAAGGCGTATCTAATATCACATCAGCCACGAGCCCATATAGTTCTCCTCTCCACTGGGAGGATAAAGTTACCCTAACTTTTTCCACTTTCCTTGCATGGCTAATGTTAAGCGGAGCCCCGCGGCACAAATAACAGCTGTTTATTTAGCACAGGCAGGATATAAATAACGTTTAAAACTTAAAATAACACCACGCGCCCTAATTGTCCCAAACGTATTCTCCTAATTGAGACGGAGGTCAGTCGAGAAAAAATCCCCGGTATTATTGGGACGAACGCTCGCCACTGTGAGCACCGGTACGATACGTTTCGGTTGTAGGTGTTCTCCGTGTGTTGTTGTTGTTGTTGCAGGTATTATCGGCTGCTGTCCAGGTTGAGCTGAGTTGGCTGTTTGCCACCCAATGATAGGGTTTAGTGGAGGAGTATTTTATGACCAGATGCCCTTCCTGACACCAACCTCCTTTGGTCGGAGGATCTTCTCCGATTATAAATATTTTTTTCTCATCGTTATAAAACCACTTCAGTAGCTATTGCAAAGAATTATGCTACACGACGAATTTATACAAACATTACCTTGTGATACTGCGTTGGCATTGGTGCATAGGCACACGTAAAAAAAAAAACTCAGCACATGCGTCGATTATACATACTAAACAGAAACATTTATAACAGGCAATGTTCCAGGCACTGGCCCTTCTTCCTACCACACATCAAAAATCAACTGTTACATATTTTCCCTTTTAAAGGCCAGTTTTAACCCATCCATCCATCCTTTTTCAGAAACCGCTAAATCCTGTACAGGGTCGCGGTGAGCCGGAGCCTATCCCGGCAGACACAGGGCGCAAGGCAGGGGGATACCGAGGATGGGACGCCAGTCCATCGCCGGGCACCTGGGGCAATTTTACTCAATTAACCTGGCAGCATGTCTTTGGACGGTGGGAGGAAACCGGAGTGCCCGGCGAAAACCCACGCGGACACGGGGAGAACATGCAAACTCGACACGGAAAGGCCCCCCAGCAGGAATTCGAACCCCGGGACCTTCTTGCTGTGAGGCGGCAGCGCTACCCACAACGCCACCGTGCCGCCCACGTTTATTATCAAAGCAGAAAAATACCCAGTGAGCTCGCAAGCTCTTTACCTCTCTGCAGCTTTGTGCAGCGCTTTGTGACCCTCGGGTGAAATGCGCTATATAAATGCTATTATCATTATTATTTACGGGGACTCCTGCGCTGACACGACACGGGGATCAAGGTAGAAGCGTTCACGCCGCGATCCCTGTCAAGTAATACTTGTTATTACCTGCAAATTCTACCAAACACTTCGAAGCCGAGGAGCTGAAAGACAACGATGTCTGGAAGCTCAACAGGTGCCAGAAGCCCCTCAGTCCGGAGCAAGAAGAGAGGCCAATGCCCGCCGCCTTTAAGGCCAGCACTGACTATTATATCTCTAAATGTTGAAGGGCTGTCTGCAACTAAAGAAGAACTTGTTGCAATGGGAAACTGTCGTGTAACCATCACGGTTCGAAGAATCGAATCGAATTCGAAGAAAGAAACACGCGGCAGTTACCGCTCACCTGTTGCCAGGGCCGCGCGGCCCACCGCGGGGCGCAATCGATCTGAGCGCACGGCTGGCGGTGTGCCGGAGGGGGCGATTCTCGGCAGAAGGGTTTCGGAAGCAGCAGGAAGGTCCCGTCGGCCCGTCGCTGCCGGCAGAGCACCGCTCGCGTGCGAGATCCACGGCCACACGTCCGCGAGCACTTCCCAAATGAGACAAGACAAGCAGTATAAGTCACGCGTGGCACGCCGCCAAATGCTCACGTGCTTTTCGGGTGGGATTTTTTTTCTTCACGTTTATTTAAACGATGGTTGCTCTGCGGAGCTGTTCTTTCGGGATGGCCGTGTCAAGCGATCTCCGTATCTCTCTCGCGACGTTTCGTCTCCGACGTTGGAGGCATCAACGCTTGAGAATACCTCCAACATGGGAGGGAGGCGAAACGTCGCGAGGGAGAGATGGAGATCGCTCGACACGGCTATCCCGAAGGAAAAGCTCTGAAGAGCAACCATCATGAATCGAGCCGTGAAAACCTACATCAATACATATATAAAACCGTAAACGTATTAATCGTTGCTCTCAGGAGCTGATAAATGATAGATAGATAGATGTTGAGTATTACAGCAGAATTATACCCAGTGGGCTTGCAATCTCTTTACGGGATTTCTGCGACACAACATACACGTGAATTGACAAGGATGATGATGCCTCTAAAGTGGGAGGCGAAATGTCTCGGAGAGAAAAGGAAAGATCGACACAGCTATCCCCAAAAGAGCAGCTTTGAAAGCAATTCTCATACATTGAGCCGTGAAAACATACATCGATACGTCAATAGTTATTACCTTGTGCCGCACCTGAAACTTAACTTGCAAGGTTGCAACGTTAGCGAAACTCATGGTGCGTGAAACGTGCATTGGAATTTAATTAAAGCGCTTGAAATTTCAGAACACGCAATTTGCTAGAGATTTTGTCCCTTTATGCGACGATGCTGTATGCCAAAAGACTAAGAAGCAAAATATCCCAGTGTGGAAATGTTTGAATTGTTCGAAAGAGTATTACTAGATTATCACTGCTATAAAGACATTTGTCACGGATAAAAAATGGCAAAGGACCAGCAACAAACAGCACTAATGAGCTTTTAAAGCTGTAAGTTGTAACAATTATATATGTTAACTAAGATATGGACTTAACTGTTTCTGTTAATTTGATGTTAATGACTTCCATTGTAAAAAATATATGGTAGTCAAGCGAGCTCCCTTACTCCCTCACGACGTTTGGCCTCCCACGATGGAAGCATAATCAGGCGTCATCACCATCATCAACGCCTGATGATGCTTCCAACTTGCGAGGCGAAACGTCGCGAGGGAGACAAGGAGATCGCTCGACACGGCTATCCCAAAAGCAAACGTCATGAATGGAGCCGTGAAAACCTACATCATTACATATAATAGCCCTCAAGCGGTGTTCTGAAATAGAAGTATGCAGTTACAAGGGCTTGAAAGTTATATGCCACAAAAAAACCTGGCAGTGAATAATGAATAAAGAGTTGGTGGAAAAAAAACAAAGTCATAAAAGGAAATTAACTTTATGAAACCAATACTTCTTGAACCACTTGTGGATTGAAATCAAGTCATTTAAAAACAGCACACCTGTCACATACTAAATATATGTGAAGTATGCCAGTCACTACCGATTTCAAATCATTTTTTTGAGCAGCATTTATACGACTGTAACTTATAATAATATATTAAACAAGAAAGAATATACTTTAGTGGAGAAATGCAATATTTACTTTAACCAGTTGTACAAGAATTAAAAGGAATTAAACTGTACGCTGATGCTTTATGTTGGACTGGAAGAACTATTGATTGATTAATAACGATTTCTACAAATGAAATTTGAGAATTACAGAAACTCAAAAATCATAAACTGAGGATGAAAAAATATTTTGGTCAAATCTGAAATGGGTTCAGTGGTATTTTAATAGTGCTGGCTTACAAAACAAAACCTGCTCCATATAATCAGCGCAGGAAGTTGCTCTCTTCCACATCATAAATGACCATGCTCATTGATCACGTCATCAAGTTTCACCCATAGGCAAAGGTGCAGCCCTGCAATTGCTTGCTCACGCCACTGCTGTTGGAAAGGCACCCACGAGAGGGAGCCGTAGAGAGCCCCTATAGAGGTTATTTACCCTACTCTTTCATACTAAACAGTCATCTTGGACTAGGTTTCAGTGAGAATTGCTGTCGGTAACTCTTTTCGGATAGCCGTATTGAGCATTCCTCCTCTCTCCTTTGCGATGATTCACCTCCCACGTCGGAGGCATCATCAGGCTAACTCAGGTTATCGTGCCTCCAACTTGGGAGGCAAAACGCCGCTAACTAGAGAGGACAAAGGCTCGACACGGCTATCCTGAAAAAGCAGCTCTTGAGAGAACTGCCTATAAAGCGAGCCGTGAAAACCTACATAAATACAGAGGCTCGAGTTATCCACACGAGCAGCCAATCGAGTTGAGTGCGGGCGTCGACAGAGTCAGAGCGATTTAATAAACCGCTCCATTCTTTCAACTCCCGTGGCGGGAATTCGAACCGGTGACCTCTGGACCGCGAGTCCATTGCCACTAACCATTACACTCGTCCTCGACAATAAACAAAAAACGTACTTAAATAAACGGCGCGCAAGATCTGAGCCTGAACAGAAACACGTGTAACCAAGATGAAACGCGTCACCGAAACAGAAAACCCGACGGGTAACGACAAACGTAAACAAACCGCCGGCGCGCACCTGCTGCCAGGGCTGCGTGTGCCAGGCAGGTGGGCAGTCCAGCTGGGCGCACGGGCGCTCGGAGCGGGGCTTGGGCAGGGCGCACTCGGCATCCGGCAGCGAGAGCCGCTCGCGGGACCTCCCGGCGGACTGGAGGCCCTCGCTCGCTTCGTCGTCGTCATCGGCGGCGGGCGAGGGGGCGAGGCGGCGGGCGCACACCACCTCGCGGGCGTGCAGGCCCTGGCCGCAGCTCACGGGGCACGGGCTCCACTCGCCCTCTTCCCACCTGCCACCGTCGAGACAGGGCCGGGCACGACGCGTCAATCGTCGCCGTCAAATTCGTGCCGTTTCTCGAGCACGCGATATGCGGCGGGGGGAGGCACGTCAATAACATCAAGACAGATTAACTGAGAGTCAAGAAATAGCCCTGCCATGCACCTGTGGCTAATGAGATAGGTTTTGGCCTCCCCCCCCCGCAATCCTGTGCTGAATTAAGCGGGTACTGATGCTGATGATACGTGCATCGAAACAACCACGTGTAAACGTTGTTTTGATTCGGGAGTGCTGTACGTGCAGTCGCGCCCATCCTGTCTCTCTCGTCCCACGACCGTGATTCATTTCAGGGAAGGCCCCACACCGACGACATTTGCAAGAAGCGTACTCAGACGTGGGCAGGACGCAAGACTAGGAGGGCGCATGCCGCCGGACAACTGTTTAAAAGAGCTGCACAGCTCAACGGTTCCTTCCAGCTTAAGTAAAGACTGACACTGACTGACTGAAAACTAGGGGATTGCATAATCATTACGTCCATGACATGAGAAATCTGCCCGCAGGGACCACGGGATGGGCTGTGAATAGCAGCACAACAACAAGTTTGCTGCTGGGAATTCTGTTTTATTTCTGACTGTTATTCGCTGCAATGGGCGGGTTTCCTTCCACAGATGGTAAAAAAATACTGAGTAAGGATTTATCGGAGCACCTCACTGCGGGAATCTCTCGATGAGTAAAAGTACTCACGACTGTATTATTGTACAACGGCATTGTATTATCAATTCGTACATATGAAAGGCCAAATGAAATTAACGCCATAGAGGAAGACCTCTGGGAGGCGAGATGTCGCGAGGGAGAGAT
This sequence comes from Geotria australis, assembly GCA_036362915.1. NCBI lineage: Eukaryota > Metazoa > Chordata > Hyperoartia > Petromyzontiformes > Geotriidae > Geotria > Geotria australis. Next base: position 31,872,829 of record JAZEWU010000001.1, read on the forward strand.
GGAGATCGCTCGACACGGCTATACCAAAAGAACAGCTCTGAAAAGCAACCATCATAAATCAAGCCGTGAAAACCTGCATAAGTACACTGTGTATTCATAGATGTTTTTAATGTTTGGATATACAGCTATACTTGTTTGCTATGTATGCGTCCCTTGACACAATGGACAACTTTGCAAAGGAGATATTTTATCTCGAGAGATTACCCGGTTAGCACATTTAACCAAATAAAAATAAGAAACATTTGAAAGGAGGGGAATAAACCCCTACATTTTGTAATCAATCATATGATGTCATTGCAAGCATGCGTGCTTCGTTGCAATTAAATTTCTTAACATAAATAAGCAAAAAAAAACACGGTCAATACATTGAATAGGAAATAACATCTAAGCAGAGCAAGGTCAATGTTTTTAATTGATTTCAGATGCCCATCTTGAACCAAGCAAAGGCAATCAGAAGGTGAGAGGTTGCAGGTGTGTTTTTCCGGCTACAAAATTGAAATCGGAGTGAGAGCGCTGGCAGGTCAGAGCCTTTAAATGACCTCTAGGATAACAACAGGAAATAACCGACCTGACAAAATTGCACTGGCTTCATATGTTTGACGGTGTCACATTGCTGGATTAAAGCCAGGTAAATTTACTTCTGTGGCAGAAAATACCGAGGTATTTTTTTTTTTACAACTGTGGCACCACTCGTTATTTTAAATGCTATAACAATGCCCATCGGGCCCGCTGGGGTTTGTTTCATTTTGGAAAAATCTCAATAAATCTCAAACTGTCAGCAGGGGTTTACTTCTCAGACCTTTGACACCTATCTGGCTGAGCAGACAAAATTGTGGTTCACTACGGTAGGGGAATTTATTGCAGCGGAGATATCTCATGGGTCTGTGAATGTAAAGTACCAGATTGCTCAGGAGACACTAAATGCCTCAGCCACACAAGAAATACCCCAGTTTAAATATTAGCCCATATTGCTGCCAAACCAGAATTGGATTGGCACTGATTCCTGTTGTGCAATCCCCGGTTTCTTGTCTTCAGCAATATTCTTCATGGCACGCTTTCTTTCCTGGAGATGCATGTTTACGTTTAAATATTTATTTTCTCCTACCACGCTGGCCTTTACAAGTAACACTATATAATCAAAATACCAATTTGTTTTTTGCAAAAGTGTTCTGCTGAACTTTCCAGGAAATAAGAAGCCCCATGAAGGTTGATTATTGCGTGTACCAGGTAATTTATATTTATTAACTTAACGAAAGTTGCTTTTTTTCTTGTGTTAAGTACGTGTGAAGTATGTCCAATCACGTGTGTTCGTGTGGGAACGCACCCGGCTCCGAGTACCCTTTAGAGTGGAGATCTAAGCGTCCTCATTCAGAAAATGTTGAGTTTATGACAACGCATGTCCTGCATTTCTGTGACTTCTGAGATGTCAAATAACCGTACAAATTTAAGACCACGACAGCCGAACACGTTCCCTCTGGGATTTTCATTCTGGGAACGGCGTTTCTGTGCATTCTCGCCCAATTCCACCCCTGGGGAGCGGCAGTGCAGTGGTCAGCATACTGCACTACCAACTCGGCGACCCGCCTTAAAAAACTATTCACGACCAACATCACTGCTAAAACAGTTAACTGATCCTAGACCATCTCTCCTTGGTAAACTCAGGCTGAAATCAGCACCTGGTGCGGTGCGCAAACGTCTGATAAATGGAGACAAAGGGGCATGGCACTGGTAACACCACCCACTCCCTTGCAATACCACCGTTCACAGGTGCTCACTCACAGCATTGGCCCCAACAGTCTGTATCGCTATGGGGGGATATTTGTCTTTGTGTACATTCTAGTGTATATAGCGGGTGTCGAGCATGGCACCGTGATCCGTTTATATGGGTTCCCTTAATGGCAACAAACAACACCAGTGGCAGTTGGTGTTATAACCTGACCCAGGTCTCCTCTAGCTCAATTCAGTCAGTCGAAAAGCCTCCACGAGAGGGAGCTCTAGACAGCCTCTCTAGCGGCTACTTGGCCTGCTCTTCCATACTGGCCTGACATCTCGTAAGAGGAGGAAGTACCCACAATTTACCCCACCGCGTTATACGACCTGCCGATCGACTGCGGTCTAACCATTTATTTTAACCGGGTGGACAGGAGGGATTAGAGGAAGGATTTAAGGAGAGATTTAAGGAGGGATTTAAGAACATTTTCCCCATTGTTTAAACTCTTGACAGCATCGTGAATGAAAAAAACGACTGGCGACCTCTGCGTCGCTAACCGCTGCCTAACCAAGCAATGTCTCAACACTGCTCGTGTAAAAGCGACAGTCCTCGGCACGCCAGCTCGGATAATATTTGGTCACTGTGTCCCAACTGTTACGGGTGACCGAGCCACTTACCAAAAGTCAAAAAAGCATCAGTTTCCTCACACGCTACTCCTCAAACAAAAAAAAATCTCAGTTTACCGAAGGTTGGGAAAAAAAAACGTACGACGGATAACAGAAGTAAATAAAAGAGCACGCCACGCGAGCCTTGACTGCGAATGGACACGTGGGCACACACACACACACAAAGACAAAGATCCCCCGTATAGCCTTAACAGACTGCAGGGTCAAGTGCCGTTAGCGAGCACCTATGAAGGTCGACACGGCACACGAGGGGGGTGGGTGACCAGCACCACGCCCGGCCGCCTTTGTCTCCCTGCTGGCGATGTTTACACACCGCGCCAGGTACTCATTTGAGGCTGAGTCGACCTAGGGGGGGAGGCCCAGGACCGGTTTTAGAAAATCGTCACTGGTGTTGGCCGTGAGCGGGATTCGAACTCGGGTCGCCAGATTTGAAGGCCAGCGCGCTAACCACTGAGCTACCGCGTGTCAACACGCAGTCACGTGCGGATGGGTCACCTTCTTCCCAGACACACGTGTGCAACAGCTACGAGTTGCAGTTGGGTACGAGAGCTATGATGAACGGATGAATTTAATACATTTGGGAAACAGCGAAACGTATCTGGCATGACCGCTATTTTTCACTCACGTACGTACGTACACATGGTGACATTTGGTTATTGATCGGCACGTGGTAGCAGTGGCGCGTAAGAAAGCCGTTGTGCGCAGGTGTGCTTCACATTAAGCAGTGCTGCAGTTTTCCACGAGCCTTATTTATTTTGCTCTGTTTCATGTTTTTGCGATTGGCTTCGTTAAAGCTGAACGACAATTATGCATAGAGCACGTTTTAACCCCCTCTTTCAGGCCATTGCAATGAAAAAAACACGTATGAAATTCGAATTGTAATAAGCTGCAACACACTCCCATGTGTGTTGACGTTGCAAACTGCACCAATGCGTCGTTATGGCGTCTGTTTTGATGGAATAATGTTGCGTCGCTGTAATTTGCATGTGTGCATTTCAAAAATGTGTTTTTTTTAATAATGACTTTGCATCGAATTACTAATAAAACTAACTTTTTAATTCATATAAGCCATTGGTTTGTAACATTTTGCCCCTATCCAGTGTCCACGCACCCCTACCAGCATATCCTGCGAATAATCAAATATATTACCGGAACTTAAAAATTACATTGTAGTTAAATTTAAATTAACACCATGGACATTTCGTCTTAGGTGTTAATTACAACTAATTATTTACAACGTTATATTTACAATCTAATAACATTAACACCATGAAGCGGCGAGGGAAGAAGGCGAGGCTTCACTCAATGCGGGAAAATGATGGTTGCTTTTCAAAGCTGTTCTTTCGGGATAGCCGTGTCGAGCACGCTCCCTCTCTCCTTCGCGACGTTTTGCCCTCCAAGTTGGAGGTATCATTAAGATGCCTCCAACGTTGAAGATGCCTCCAACGTAGGAGGCAAAACATCACGAGGGAGAGATGGAGATCGCTCGACACGGCTATCCCAAAAGTACAACTTTGAAAAGCAACCATCATGAATCGAGCCGTGAAAACCTACATCGATACTGAAGATATTTTTTGGTATAATGGAAGAATTTACTTCGTGTATTTTTAAAACAAAAGTAAATGCAACAAGCGAGAGAGAGAGAGGGAGCGTTAACAGAACACGTGGAAGATCGAGGTGGCCAAGGCCAATGTTTTTTTTTCTGAATTCCATACAACAGATGGGTGAATAGATTTTAGACCTGCTAGTGCATGCATTCAAAAGCAGCATTGCTTCGAAACCCTGGACGGCCATACCGCCATGGGTGCAGCGCCTTTGGGGGGTTTCTCTCGCATACTCCCCTAGAGGAGCTGCAGCTTGGGAACGACGGATATAGGCCATAATTATCAAATAAGAATCTGTCATTTCTAACACACCGTCACTGCAGAAAATATGTGGCCGGATGACATTGAGCACACAATGTATTTTCAGGTTATGGAAACATAACCACACGCCGTTTTTACGAGCTTGGAAAAATAAAGTGCTGTGCTTTGTGAAATACAACAGCGCGCTGTGATGGCTAAATTATCCATTATTTCTGGTATGCTGCGGTGCGCCCTTCCACTCTCTGCGGAGCCCACAGCAGCGCGAATTGAAAGCTTCCCTTCTGCTGGTCATTTTGAGGAACCAACAGCCTAATGAAGACCCTAGCGAGCATTGCCCATCAGGCCCCAATTAACCAGAAGCCTTGATCAGTCTGCTGCCAATTTACTCACGGGTTTAGAAGCCGTTTTGGTGATAAGAGTGGACTCAAAGGTACAGGAATAGCACCTAGGAGAATCTTAATCCGGGCCTGCGTGCAATGCATTCCTCTTACATGCTTTCTATAAAGCCGCACTGTTTTGAGAACCATTCCTGTAAAGGCTCAGCTCGGTTCATCTGGGGGCATGTTCCCGTGGGCAGGAACGTGTCTATCTGAGGAGCGGAGGAGCTGTCTGCACGTGTACTCTCGCGTGTGGTTGCGGGACGCCTCACACTTGACACGCAGACATGGATTAAGGGCATGCTGTCTCTTCTCTATTAATTATCTTCATTCACACCTCACCAAAATGTCATCTCATCTCCATCGCTGCTTGTGGGCCTTCCATCTCCCTCCCCATTCCTGTGTTCCCCTTCAATACGCTTGTCCCCTTTTACACGCGGCCCTCTTTAGATGTGGTCACATCTACGTGCTTTCCAAGTCAAAATTGTATTGAGTTACGCACGATGCTCTGCTCAAGCCGGGGCAGCGTTTTCAGCCAATTACTCATACCTTGGAGGGAGCGGTAACACAGTGGTTTGCGCACTGCCCTATGAACCCGGTGACCTGATTCTGGTTCCCGACCAAGGCTAATAACAGTGATATCTCAACCGGTTCCTGGCATCCCCACCTCTACCGCCCACGCTGACCAGCATTACGAAGTACGGTCAAACAATCCCTGTGACTTACACGGTGCGGGTAGGCTTTCATCCAGCAGTGGATTGGTAAAGTGGTTGTACACTACGTTTATTATCGCTATACTACTCGCATCTCGCATCTTTATACCGCAAATCAAGCTATAACATCGCTCAGATTCTTACTTGGCTATTCTCCAATGATGGTTAAGAGGGCTGCACGCTGTAAGTTCCCAAGAGGTTTAAACCGTGACTTACCTGGCGTTGTAAATAATCAGCCTCAGTAGGACAGGATGTCAATGTATTTGACCGTGCGTGTAAGTTATCCTGTACGCACGTGTGTGCACGTTCGTGCCTGTGGAGGGAAATTCTCTGGAAATGTAACCCAATGCCGAGGTGTTCCCGATTTTTAGATTAATCTTAAAAATCCAAAATTACAGCCCAACCATAAACGATGAAGAGCGTCTATGCTATCAATTCTGTACTGATGTCGATTTTCACGGCTCAATTCATGACGGTTGCTCTTCAGAGCTGTTGTTTCGGGATAGTCGTGTCGAGCAGGGAGAGAGGGAGATCGCTCCACGCGGCTATTCCGAAGGAAACGCTCTGAAGAGCAACCGTCATTCATCAATTCTGTTCTTTTCCTGAAAAAAAGCAATGCCACGGGGCATCAGGCGACCTCACTAACACAAATTCCTCGTGTTTTTAAGCCAAAACGTCTCCCTACAATATACTAGACGCGTTAGAAAATTGTGGGGGGCTTTTTAAAATGTTGCCAGTGAGTATCCTGAACCTGTCACCCTCTGGCCTTCGCTAGTACTTAAAATACATCGCTTGCCACATCAGGCTGGGGTCAGGGGGCGGGGGGGAGACCTGTAATTTGTGGAGATACACGTCTCAAGAGGAATCAATCCCGCATCGCAGTGATGAAAATACAGCGAATGATGCATGTCACGCGATACCAGAGCCAGCACGAGGCTAATTGAAAGTTTGGATGCCTGTCGGCACATGGTGTAGTTTCCTTTCTATATCGCAGAACACTCAATCACTGCGACAGAAAACTCGCTCAGTTGTTTTAAGACGTAACGGGAGACGTACCGCTGGTCGCTAATGGTTAATTTAAGCATGTCAAAGCTTCGGATATCAGTGAACAAATCTTTGCTTAGATGTGTATACCTTTCCGCCTTCTAGAAAGCCCAAGCAAGTGCATATTTTAACACTTCGAAGCCGAGCTGAAAGACAACGATGTCCAGAAGCTAACCATCGTGCTTCGAAGAATCGCAAAGAAGAAGAACACTTCCACAAATATTTACGCAAGGCATGTAACTGTATATTAATAATACTGATTACTCTTTGCATTTTTAAAAAAGACAAGCACCATGCTGCAAGCACGGGGTGCTCAGTTTGTGGAATGTTTATTTATTTATGAAGAAAATGAATGGAAATTGTGCGTTATTTAACCGAAAAAGAGTCCATTACAAGCCATGAATTTCAGTTGCACAATGCTTTTCGGACAAATGTCGATTTTACATTTGGATGGTTGTTAAATATTTATGGCTGCACATGACACATGAGTCCTGTCTATGTAACGCGTGTCGTGTACTGTGCCGTGTTGACCTTCATAGGTGCTCACTAACGGCACTTGCCCTAACAGTCTGTTAAGGCTATTCGGGGGATCTTTGTCTTTGTGTATCTGTGTGTACTGCGGGTGGGTTTGTGGGGGGGTAATGATCCATGAGGGGTTGCGGTGACTCTGTAGGTACCTCTTCTCACCAGGAGGCAATATGGTCCCAGGAAATTCTGGGAACTTGTGTGAGTTTATAATAATTATACTATGTAAAAGACTGCCCTGTAATTACGTGCTCACACCACTGCTAGCAATAAGGCCCCCACTAGAATAGGCCAAACACCCTGCAGAGGGTATTAGGCCTATTCTTCCGCGCCAGACATCTTGGAAGCGATTATGTATGATATCATCATATTTAAAAAAAATCTATCTTTCCTATAATCCCAAATTATTATACACCCAAGGCACAAAAAAATATATATATATTTTAAAAATAATTCCTCTGGCTTATATATATAGCTCGCTTAATTTAAAGGTCTCAAAGCAACTTTAACCCCCATGTCAGAACGGCTGATTTTTTAATTGAACGAATCCAGATGCAATCCAGATGATCTGGCACCGCGGGCTCTGGCAGCCCCCGCGTGCTCTTGGCAAGCGCGTGGTACCTGGGAGGGCACGGCTCTGCGTTGCAGCTTTTCAGGAGCCTTGGGGGACGATGAGAGGCATTGCAGAGAGCGTGGTCAGCTGGCTCGCCACCCTCCTTGCTCAGGCACACAACCCGGGCCTCCTGGGTGCCTTCGGTTACAGAGAAGTGCACGTGTCAAGTTAGCGCAGAATGCTCCGCAGCGACCGCTCATGTGACGGTGTTTGCGTCTATCGGGTAACCGGCGGCTTTAACTGAGCGGGATCTCCGGCGGTTGTCCCGACAACCCTCGCTAAGCAGATGCAGCACCGTTGCGTTTTTTTTTTATCGATTTCACGAAATCCGTATCATTGTACGAGTCGTTCATACATAGCCGTATGTCTACGCAAGTGTGACGAGACTCAAACATCTCTCGTTCAAAAGCTAGAACTGGGTTAAAGAAAACACCTGACAACTTGCTCGATTCCTCCGGCGTCATTCACAGCAGAGGCATCAACGACTCGCGGCTTACATTTGCATGCGCACCGTCGTGAACGCGTGCGTGCGACGTTCCTCAAATAGAACGCTCGAAGCGAACCTCACCTCCACCGCACGGCGCGGAGCAGTCCGTGAAGCCCTGATATTCCCACTCGAAAACCGGCTGAACGGCATGCGGGACGGCATCGCTCTCCCCGTACCCCCTCTCACTCTCCTCCTCCCCGTCTCGCTCTTCCTCCTCCTCCTCCTCCTCGTCGTCGTCCAGGTCCGGCCAGCCCGCGGGAGCGAGCTCGGCTGAGCAGGGCACGGCGCGGCACGGTTTGGTGGCGCCGGGCGCAGGGCCCTGGCACTCCTCCTCGGGCAGGTCGGCCACGGTCCGCGAGAAGGAGAGGTAGACGCGGCACGAGACGGAGCGCGCCCGCACTCCCGCGCGCCCGCACGTAGCGCTGCACGGAGACCAGGGGCCCGCCACGAACCTGTTCTCTCCCGCAAGCATGGGAGACGCGCGCGCGGCAAAGACAGAGATCTTCACTGCCGCCCCCCGTATAGACAGATTATGGGCACCTTTTTTGCCAGTATACAAATAATGTAGAATATATAAGGTTTCACCTTTGCTGGCAATGAGAGACATGTTAAGATCTTAAAACACCAACTGGACACCGTTTTGCAAAGGTGTCCATTTGACAGATAGAGACTAGGCTCCAAAGAAAGCTGTCTCTAGTATCGGGCCAATCAGGTTGAAGGACAATGCATTTATCATAGCATTCGTTTGCATGTTTTTTGCTGCAAGCATGCGTGGCTGCTTGCAAACTGGAACCTTTGCAAAAAGGGGTCCATTTGGTGTTTTAAGATCTTAACACGTCTCTCATTGCCAGAAAAGGTGAAACCGTATATATTCTACATCAGATAGACGGATGTTTATTATTACAGCAGAAAAAATTGCCAGTGAGCTTGCAAGCCCTTTGCGGGATTCCAGCGACACGCCTTGACAAGCTGTAGGGTCAAGTGCTGTTAGAGCGAGGATGCACAACATACGGTGCAATGGCCTGGTCCGGCCAAAGACATGCTGCCTAGGTTCACTGGCCTTCTGAATAAATTGCACCCGGTGCCCTTCAATGGACTGGCATCCCATCCTGAATATAGCCCTGCCTTGCGCCCCCTGTGTCTCCCGGGATAGGCTCGAGCCCCTCACGACTCTGTACAGCATTAAGAGGGTTCTGATAATGATTATGGGACCAGGCTTCATATGCCGGGTGACCAGGTGTTGTTGTGCTGCTCCCCGGCTGCCGAGAGCTTTCACCGGCAGCGTTGTCCATAATTCGGTGGTGATTTAATATCGCCTCAAAACGCATTAATATTGTCTTCCTTTCGGTTCTCTAATTTAGCTGATACTTTTTAGTTGTCCTCCCCCTGGCCGACACATTTTTTTCTGTAATATACAGCACCTTGGCTGGCTTGTACACAGGTGATTTATAAATGTAATGTATTATTATTATTATTGTAACACATGACTGTGGTGGCAGCACACGAGAAAGAAGAAGATTTGCAGCGGTTGAACGTCAAGTTAAAGTTATGTAGTTGCGCGCAATATTTAGGGTTTCCATATGTCCTGCTTTTCCCAAGATTGTCCTTTTTCAAGCTCCTGCAAAGCCTGTGTGTCTCCCCGGCACGTTAAAAGTGCGTGTTTTAATCAGTTGTGTAAAAATACGATACTTCTAGAATGCAGTTCTCCCGCGTCTGCTGACATAGTGAGATATTTTCCACCCTTGAAAAGTCCCGGGTGTTTTGTATCACCGAGGTGGCAACTCGAATGCAACATTTAGCTATTACGTGTTGCCCAATTATCTGGCTGGGTGAGGTTGCGGTATAAAGTGCATTCTCGGCCGGTCGGAAGGTCGCGGGCTCAAATCCCCGTTGGGAGTTGACTCAGCCCATTAAGCTTCCACGATCGATGGAGTGAGTAGCATTTCGCGAGAAGCCAACCGTGGTTTCCTGTGGAGAGATTGCCACTTCGGGGCCATTGATGAGTGCTTTCCAGCACTCTCCGATCATGATGAGCACAGCTCAACACCCAACTGCAGGCTGAGTCGAGGAGACACTACGGGCAAAGATTCCCTGCCTGCAGAGGGCTTTGAGGTCACGTTTGGTGGGAAATAACAGCTTAATGCCCGTTTCCGCTGGAAATTCACCGCAAAAAAAAAAGAGCGCCAGGATTCTCACATTGCCGATAATCACTGGTCGGCGCTGTTACCGGCACGACTGCTACGGTGGGCATTGCCAGGTCGATCTGGAGGCAGAGCCATCATTAATTTTGCACGCCAGTTCTGATTCTCTTCCCTGGTCAGGCGTTCCACCCATGCGTGAGTGAGTGAGTGAAGTCCTGGCAATTCAAAGCCGCAGGACTCCGTGTCAGGGATTGACAGCAGGGCATAGGAGGGTGGCACGCAAGCTACCGGCAACACGTGTGTGCCCCAGCACTGACGCAGCCACCCTCCACCCAGCTGCTCACTGATTACCCTGCTCACCCTGCTCACTCTGCTCACCCTGCCGAGTGTTCGTGCTCGATCGCTCGTTAAGGCTGCCAAGTAGACATCCTTTTTTGGGGCACTTTTTCTACATTACAGAAAACTGGTGAGAAGAGAATTTCTCTTTAGAGCTGCTCTTTCGGGATAGCCATGTTAAGCTATTACGATCGAGCAGCTTTTAAGAGCAATTCCCATACATCGAGCCATGGAAAACCTACATCAATCCGAGTGAGGTGACGGAAGAGATATGGTCGCAAAGGATACACATTTTTTGTATCACCAATGTTTGTCTCTCAGTTACTATATTACACAGTTGGAAGTTATCGAGGTGATCGAATTTGCAGAGAGTGTTGAAGCAAACAGGCTGAAGAATTGACGGGTACTCTTCCCAGCTATTCTTTCGGGATAGCAGTGTCGAGTGATCCCCCTCTCTCCCTCGCGACGTTTCGCCTCCCACTACACGGCTATCCCGAAAGAGCAGCTCCAAAGAGCAACCGTCATGAATCGAGCCGTGAGAACCTACATTAGTAGTTTGGAGAATTTTCAAACATGTGGCAGGAGCTGGCATTTGTATTGCCTACAGTGTGCATGCCATTGCATTTGAACACATGCACGAAAGACAAAAAAAAATAAAAGCTGACTTTTTACGTAATTAGGGCTAGCAGGGACTCACAGGTGCTGCATATTTATATTGCAGGTCGATGTTATACAACAGTGCTCGGCCTGTGTTATGAGATGGATCAGTCATATGGTACAATGAATATTTTATATTAGAATAAAAACTGTGTCAGGTGATTTCTTGCTCATATCAGCATTTTAGGCAGTGCTCATCTCCTGCATACAGCTCTAAGCCAGTCATGAAAGGCCCTTCATTCCTATGGCAGGGGAGAGTATATCCAAAGGGCAGCTAGTGTTGACTTCCACACAATGTGGTACTAATTTTATTGACGCCGGAGGGGATGATAAGTCAATCCCCAACCAGGATTTGAACTCGCAACCTTCCAACTGGGAGCAGCTCACTCTACCGCCGAGCCACCTGGCCTGATTTTGTTAAACTCCTTACAATTTCTACATAAACTTATTTTAACAAGGAAACATTAAAACGTTTCTATTTATTTCTTTGCCCCCAATTTGAATGCAAATTCCACCCTCCAAAAAAATAATAATTGAAGGACGTTTGTTATGATCCTGTATGGATGCTCAAAAAAACTAAATTCTGCGCAACAGATGCTATTTTTTGCGAGACAGATTGTTGGCAATAGCTGACTTTCTTTCAGGAGAGAAACAAAGAGCTCTTTATACCGAACATTCAAATGCAGAACGCAGCGTTTATCCGTGCAAGAGAAGACGTTTTAAATGCAGCACATTTTCACGTGAAATAAAATATCTCGTCGCAGGGTTTCACAAACACCTTCTGGCACAAACCGGGGAGTCCCTGGCACCAATCATGTGCTTTATTGTCCTTTTCTCGGCCTCAGGAACAGCGTGGACTCTTGCTCACGTACAATGTTATTCTTGGAAGCGCATGTAGCCGGTCCTGAGAGTGGTTTATGTATGTAGCTTCCACAAGCCAGGTTAAAAAAACACTGTTGTAACCCACTGCATTTTTCCTTCCATTTTCCCCTATTTTTTTTTTCACTTAATAGTGTTAAAAAGTAAGTTAAACTGATGTGAAAAAAAAACCCAACCAATTGCCGTTTTCCCAAAATTTAGAACTAAATTCCAATTGTTGTTGCTGGCCGAGCCACCATTGTTTCATGCACTCTAATTAACGTACCTATTGCTCAAAAACATGATTATACATGCCAAATATTACCTGAAGCTACCTAACGAGGTGGTGGCGCAGTGGTTAGCTCACTGTGCCATGAACTCCATGACCTGAGTTTGATTACTGGCCAAGGCTAACATCAGTGGCACGTCATAAGTATGTGAATGATCATGGTACCCCCCCCCACCCCAAAATCCATCCATCCATCCATTGTCAGAAACCGCTTAATCCTGTACAGGGTCGCGGTGAGCCGGAGCCTATCCCGGCAGACACAGGGCGCAAGGCAGGGCTATACCCAGGATGGTACGCCAGTCCATCACAGGGCAAAGGGGGCAATTTAGTCCGCAGGCCAATTAACGTATGCAGCAGCATGTATTTGGACTGTGGGAGGAAACCGGAGTGCCCGGCTAAAATCCACGCGGACACGGGGAGAACATGCAAACTCCACAAGGAAAGGCACCCGAGCCGGGATTCGAACCTGGGCACTTCTTGCTGTGAGGCAGCAGCGCTACTCACCACGCCACGGTGATGCCCCCCCCCAAATCATCCAGCCATACTGACCACTGTGGTGAAGTATGGTCACACAACTCTCATGCTCAACCATTGATGAGGAAACCCTAATCCAGCAGTGGATTGACAAAGGCTTGTAAATTATTATACTTCTGTAAAGAACAGACCAATGTGATTATGTAATTATTTGTGAAAACAAACTATGAAATACAGCTTTCATACTAACATATGCCATTTTCCAACTTGGCCACATAGTGCCTTATTGCATTAACCACAATCCACTTTTACAATAACATTTGCTTTATTTATTATTTGTGTAAAATAAAGATTTGCCATTCATCTAATCCACTTGCAGATTTCTGGAAAAACATGAAAAATATTCGTGTTTATTTATTAAGCGAAAATATTGCGTCAGCACTCGGGTTCACGTTTTTATTTTAAGTTTGTTTAAAACTTACATTGGTTCTTCCGAGACCTCAGTCTCTGCTTCCTCCTGCAGTCCCTGTGCTTGCTTAAGCCATGGTAGCTTGGCTTCCACTGGAAGTTTCTCTGCACAAACCAAGACATATTTGACATTTTATTTTTTGTCATACAGTGCTGGCAGTGGTGCAGAAACGTAAATAACAACTAAAAAACTAAACACGTTCATGAATAACACTGTGTTCTAAAAGGAAAGCAATGTGTGTGTTGTATGCAAAGTTTCAGACAATCTAGGTGTTATGATAAAAGGTCATTACCCAAAATGTTTCTCCATTAGGGCAGTGTCATTGATTAATCTGTTGAGTGTTGTTAACTGAGCTCAAACCACATCTTTGGATTGTTGTGGATTTTTTTCAAATGAAAGTAAATGCAAGAAAAACAAGCAACCTTAGTTTAATTCCCTGCCATGACAAACATCAATGGTAAGTGATAAAGAACTAATATTGGCGCATCTTCACCAGCCTGCACTGGCCAGGATGGTGAAGTTTGGGCAACAAACTCCTACAGCTGACACAGTCGAACAAGCTCTTCATCCCGGAGTGGAGTGACAAAAGATTGTTATGTAGTTAATGTTAGCAATGTATTGTTGTTATGCAATAGATGGTCAAATATAAGCAGCACTGGCATTACTTGTGAATAATATAATCAAATTTATATTCAAGAAGCGGAAAAATAATACTGGATTATAGTAAAATAAACATGCCTGCAAGAAATGTGTTATCAATATCCGTGAGCAAAATATATTTAAAATTGACTGCTAATAATGAGAAAAAGAACCATTTTATTATTAAAATAAGCTCTAATTTACTCAAACAAATTACGCATGTGCAGAAGCATGATATTAAAATACTTTACCCCTGTCGTCATTTAAAAAAAACACGGCTACAACTAATTTGTTTTTAATAAACTAAAGCTTCACGTAATGGTCCGTGAACAGATTATCTACTAATTTTTTTAATTTGTAAGGCAGCATATATATTTTAAAATATATATGTTTAACAAATATATTTTGAGAGGGTGGCACAGTGGTGCAGTGAGTAGCGCTCCTGCCCCACAGAAAGAAGGTCCTCGGTTCGAATCCCTATGTCCGTGTGGCTTTTCACCAGATTTTTTCGCACAGTCCAAAGACATGCTGCCTCGGTTAATTGTCCTAAATAAATCGACCCCGGTGCCCTGAGATATTGTAACTTGCTTACCCCTCCCTGCTCGACAACTGTTAAAAAGAGCTCAACGGTTCTTTCCTGCTGAAATACGAACTGATTTAGCACGTTTTCCGAGAACAGGCCTAAAGGCCCAACATTCTGAGCGGCCAGCAACAAATAGCATGGCTAGCAGGGTGTCTTCTATGCAATGTAACAATGGCGCCTCACAGAAAGAAGGTGCTGCCCAAGGTGGTTCAACTCCTGCTTAGTGTGTGTGTCCCCCCTTTTTCTGCTTGGTCTTATTCCAGATTTCCCCCCCACAACTAAAGAACACAAATTAATTAAACGCCGAAGTGCTTATGTTTGCGTGACTCTTGCAAACTGTCATGTGCAGGAGAAACCCTGTTTGTATGGTTGCCAGCTGGGCCAGGATAGAGAGATAAATGTTTATTATTAGAGCAGAAAAATACCCTGTGAGCTTGCAGGCTCACGAGACAATACAGTAAGTAATTTGCTCAAATCTGTAATGAATTTCGAGTGTTATGTCCACACACGCGTGCATTTGCTCCGCACTAGCTTTATCACATCAGCAAAAAAAATAGTTAATAAGGAATTCGATAACCATCACAACCTGTCGGTAGAATTAGTAATTAGCGAAGCTGTTTTGGGATAAAGGAGTTTATTAAAGGAAAAGGTAAAGATACAGTCCTGCGATTGCTGGCTCAGGCCACTTCTGGCAGAAGAGCCTCCACGAGAAAGGGAGCGTTAGAGAACCCCCACTAGTGGATACTTTGGCCTATTCTTCCACGAAGAGGTGGGATTACCCACATGTGCCCTGGCCACACTGTGGTTTACGCATTTACACCACTGGATCGACAAAGGTCAGGGGAATTTCAGAAACTCGCATCAATGTTTCACCTGCCAAGCTGAGAAACTGAACCGATGACCTGGGCTTGGCAGCATCCACATTGCATTGCTGTAGGTTTTCCCGGTTCGATTCACGATGGTTGTTTTTCAAAGCTGTTCCTTCAGGATAGCCGTGTCGAGTGAGGCAGCGAGAGCACTCGACACGGCTATCCCGAAAGAACATATTTGAAAAGCAACCATCAGCGTCCACATTGTCGTCAATAATAATGCAAATTTACTTGCGGCCTAAAGATCACCCACCCATAAATTGTAACCTTATCGTGGTGGAGAAGTTTGCGTGTTCCAATGAAACCCAGAGCTACGGTTACCTGGAGCCTAGCACTCCTGCTAGGGTCTCCCATGGCAACCCGGTCAGGGGGGAGATTCCATATAAGCAACGGTCTGAAGACCCTCCGACTAAAGGAGGTTGGTGTCAGGAAGCGCATCCGGCTGCTCCAATACCCTCCAGGTTGACCCCGGTCAACCTGGACAGTGGCCGTTTGAACCGACAACAATTTACAACTTAAACCTCTACCGATCAACAAACACAGCGCGCAAAAAAACGTCGTTTTTTTTTTTAAGTACGGGTAACACCGACCTTTTATCTTGAAGCAGGGGACGGTAACGAGGCACTCCTCCTTGATGTGAGGCTTGATCTTGGGGTTGCATCCTCCGGCGTGGTGGCCCCGGTGGTCCATGCACAGGACCACTCGGTAGCGGAGCCCTCGGCCACACGTCACGGTGCACTGCACTCGCACGGCCACGGATAAGATAATCATCGTAATCACCGCTTATTACTCACGCGTGGTTTCGTTCGCTCCGCAAGACGGAGTGGAGCGACTCAAGAGGAGGCAGAAGGCAGCCACGCGGTCATCCGCCGCTAACCTATGCCGGACACCGCGTCTTCTACATATTAAGACGTTAACGGCCAAACGTTGAGTGTTTTTTGTTTGTTTAGCTATCGAAAGAAACTGTTGAAAAACCCCACGCGGACTCGGAGAGAACACGCAAGCTCCAGCCAGAAAAGCATCCGAGCCAAATAAATCGAACCCGGAGCCTTTTTTTTCCCGCGAGGCGTGAGTGTTACCGCCGCGCCGCCGTGCCGAGGGAACGCGCGAGAGAAGACGTCCATCGAGTGCGCGAGCGAGTGCGCAGTCGCGCGCAGCTCTACGGCGCGTTGCGACTTCTTCCGCGCGTTGCGAGTTGTACCGCGCGCCACTCGGCACGGTGCGTTCAGGAAGCGACGGAGCTCCCGGCGCGCGCGAGGCAAACCGCCGCACGAGAGAACAACCGCGAGAAACCCGCGTGCAAGCGTCAGGAACGTCAGTCTCCTCGTCTGTTACCCTGGAGGGGGAATGATGGCTGCCGCTCGAGTCTAGCGATGAAAACTGAAAATTACACAAGGAGGCGTTGGAGAGATGCGTTCCTCGGGATTACATTGTTAGACGAACGTACAGAACGCATGCATGCGAGAAGGTGTGGAACGGTGGCGCGATGAGTAGCACTGCCGCCTCACTGCAAGAAGCTTCCTGGGATCGACTCGCAGCTCAGGTGCCTATCTGTGTGTGAAGTTTGCATGTTCTCCCCACAGGCGTGTGAGTTTTCGTCGGGATCTCCAGTTTCCTCCCGCAGTTCAAAAACATGCTGCCTCGGTCAACTGGCTTGACTATATGCCCCCGGTGCACTGTGATGGACTGGCATCATATCCAGGGTATAGCCCTGCCACGCACCCTGTGTCTGCCGGGATAGGCTCCGGCTCACCGCGACCCTGTACAGGTTTAAGCGGTTTCTGAAAATGGATGGATTATACTGATGTAAGTCCTCATGGCTCGATATATGAAAATTGCTTTCCAAAGCTGTTCTTTCGGAATAGCCGTGTCAAACGTTCCCTGTGTCCCCTTCGTGATGGAGAGAAGAGGCGATAGAGGAAGCGCTCAACACAGCTATCTCAAAAAGAGCAGCTTTGAAAAGCAAGATATCGTGATGGTTGCTCTTCAGAGCTGTTCTTTCGGGATAGCCGTGTCGAGCAATCGCCCTCTCTCCCTCCCGATTTTTAGCCTCCGGCATTCGATGTCTTTCGTCCCCGTTCTCCTCTTTTCATCTCAATTGGCCGTAACCGGTGGTCGGGGCGTCTCGCGACTCAAATGAGCTCATCTGCATTGGTTGCGCGGAAACCAGCGACGGAATGCCGTGGTGGGGGAATGGGCTCTTCGTCTGCTCCGAAATAAAAGGTAGTTGACTGATTTGTTGAGATGTGTAAAAAATTAATATAAGATACAGGAAAAATAATTCCGATTACAAACGCCAAACGCTTATCTTTTTAATTAATCAGCGCCTCGGTATTGGGAAGGCTTCACAGAGTAGTGAATTAGAACAGCTGATGATAACAAGGCTGATTAGAATCATCAATTCCCTATTTTAAGAAGTCGGAGCCAAGGAGGTTTTTTTTTCATTTTTCTAAACTACACACACACAAACAACCCCTACACAGTGTTACGTGGTTGTGCTGTTTAACAGCTCTCTGACGTCTTCTTTTTTGTTGTACCGCGTGTTGTTCGTCACCGCGTTCGATATTTCCCTCTACGGCAGAAAAATACCCAGTGAGCTAGCAAGCTCTTAACGGGATTCCTGCCACACAACAGATGCGTGCTGCAAGCTCCTTCAGCTTCGTCAGACCACAACACACACGCCCGGCGAGCTGACATAATTATATCTGGCGTGCAGAAGCTTTCCACGCATGATGATTTAATCCGTTTGCCTATGTTGGGTGGTGGGGGGTTCTTAACGATATAAATTTGGCTAGATCATTAATTACACAGCCTAAGGCAAAAAATCAATTTCGTGGGGGCAGCACGACGGCAAGGTGGATAGCGCTGCCACCTCACGGCAACAAGGTCCCGGGCTCGAATCCCGGCTGGGGTGCCTTTCTGTGTGGAGTTTGCATGTTTCTCTCCGTGTCCACGTGGGCTTTCGCCGGGCACTTCCGTTTCCTCCCACAGTCCAAATACATGCTGCTGCATAGGTTAATTGGCCTGCGGACTAAATTGGCCTCCGGTGCCGTGCCCTTTTGATGGACTGGCGTCCCATCCTGGGCACAGCCCTGCATTGCGCCACGTGTCTGCCGGGATCGGCTCCGGCTCACCGCGACCCCGTACAGGACGAAGCGTTTTCCGACCACGGATGGATGGACAGCAGAATACCCGCTCTACGGGCAGGCGCACCATAGCCGCAGGCGTTGCGGGTGTTGCGACGCCCGCACTTTCACCGAAACACGATTCCATCCCCCCCACTTTTTCCTGAGGTATTCTCATGTCATATGTTGCGACGCGCCTGGCTGCGAACGCGCGCGCGCTTACCGAGGACCACTCCTGAGCGAGCCACCGCGGGCAGTCGAAGAGGTTGCAGGGCTGCGAGGCCGCCGGCCGCAGCGTGTACATGCACTTCCAGTCGTCGGCGGGGTGCAGGCTGCCGTGCAGGTCCTCCTCCACGCACGCCACCGTGCGGCTCTGGAGCCCTCCCCCGCACGAGCTCGAGCACGTGGTCCACGGGCCGCCGTCCCAGCTGACGCGAGGCGCGCGCGCGCAAAGAGACTCCCGGTTAGAGCCTTAAACACGAAGATAATAACGGCAGCAATAATTTTACATTTATAACGCATGGCACAGATTCATTCGGAGATATTCATTCGGCGAGAGAACGAGCCAGAGGCGCGAGGAAAGCGCAGAGGGGCGGAGGAGGCAGCCAGGCGGTTTGCCGGCGCCACGTTGTCACACAGCGGCAGGTCCGGTCGCATTTGCCTCTCGAGCGGAGATGTTTACACACCGCGAAAGGTATGCGTTTGAGGCTGGGTCGACCTAGGCGAGGCCCAGGACCGGTTGAGAAAATTGTCACTGGTGGTGGCCGTGAACGGGAATCGGACTCGGGTCACGCAGCGTGCTAACCACTACACTACCCGCTCCCCAAAGATCCTCCATGTAGCCTTAACAGACTAGGATCCGGTGCATTAGCAAGCACCCATACCGCTACCCACACTCACGTGCATACACGTGTGTGCTTATCATGGCCAGCTCTCATCCAGCCTTTATGCTGCTGGGACAAATGCTGTTTGAGAATGCACCCTGGCGTTTCACTGATTTTATTCGAAAATCTATTTTTATTGCTATCGTGTAGTGAATATAGTGGTCTCTAGTGGCTGCAGGGGGCATTTAAATGCACAATATACAACGTACGGATTGAAATTCATATTGCATAAAACAACTGTGCATTTGTTTTTACGTAATTCTTTTAAATCTCCTTATCACGCCCTTATTTAAGCCATGGCTCAGAAGTCACATAGTGGCTGACAACAACAAAAAACCTATTTGTATTCCGTTACCAATTCATACAACACCTCAGATTCGTCTTGTCATAAATCCGGCACAGATATAACAAGGTTGATTACACACCGAAAAGTACATACCGTGGGATTGGTTGAAAATGGTCGTAAGACATTATCTGTTTGTAACCGTCACTGTGGGGGGAAGAAAAGAACGAAATGAGCTAAACGGTAGACGCAACACTCAATAGATGAATGCTTGTAACTGCGCGTGCAATGAAACGCTCTGCGGAATGTGCTCGTGTTGTGGGCAGTCACGTGCGCCGCACGCCACACGCGAGCAACAAGCGCGTTGTACGTGCATATCAGTTACTGTTGATTCAATTAATGTTTCTGCAACACTGCATCGGCAGCACACGTACCAACAACGCGTTAACCAATAACACCGCCCTGAGATTAAATAACACGCAACGCGTCACGTTTCGGGCAGTGGGGCCATCCTTCGCAGGCATCTCTGCTTTGACACCAATTCTCTCCCAATTCTCTTCGGCTGGCCTGGGATGTCAGGTCCACTCTCGTTGTACTGCTGCCACCGCGACCCTCACCAGGACAGGCGGTTTAGAAAATGGACTGACGGACGGAAGAAGGGGGTCATTGCCCGAACCGTTTAGCGCGACCTTCCAAAGCGTGAGCGGAAGCGCGTGCGACATTCGACCTGGCCGGACAGGGCTCCATGTTGCACTCGCGGAGGATGGGCTTGGGCTTCTTGTTCTCCGGGTAGTAGTTGCAGTAATGGTCGGCCACGACGCGGCCCAAGCGCACGTCCACACACTCCGCCGAGGTCAGCTGGTAGCCTGTGCAACGGCAAGGTCACACAGTTCGATCGGCGACCTACACGCAACGGCCGTCGATTCGCGTCGTGCGCTGCGAGCGGAGCGGAGAGTGCGGCGGGGGGCGGAGGGCTGATTGCCGAGGGAATGTAGAGGGTTGTTGGGTGGTCGCGGTGCGGTGCCCCCACCCCCCACCACCCAACGTGTTTTTCACAGTTCAGGGGAAAAAAAAAACCCGGCACATAAATCGTCGTACTTAAACAGCGACACTCTAGATCGCTCCCAAATGACAGCGCGGTGGTCGGACCCCAAGCCCTTCACCCCGGTGACCCGTGTTCAATCCCTTGTTCAATCCTGATTTATGATGAGAACAGAAAAGGAAAAACACGTTAGTGGAACCTTACATTCGCCGCCATTTATTGCCTCTTGACAGGAACGCAAGGGCCATATTGTCGACCGTCTCCGAGAGGCGGGCGTGTCGAACGCTGGCCCGCAAATTCCCTTAATGTGCTTTTCTTTGATTTATGCAGACATTCCCATGACGCCGTATATTAGGCATGCATTTAAAATTACGAACCCACCCCAAATGTATACTTAACGGTTTGTCTATTCTACACGAGTTGTTGCACAGCCGTATTGCTCTGCGAATTTTCCAGTTTGTCAGATTTAACATAGCAAACAGTTAAATTTGAGGACACCTTGTAATTTATGTGGGGCATTACCGCGACCCCCACCAGGACAAGCGGTTTAGAAAATGGATGGATGCATGGAGGTTAAGTGCCAGATATTCGACTAATAAAGCAAGTCTGTGTGCACGCAATGTCACGGTCAAATTTTTCTCAAATTGCAGACATTAATTTCAGTAACTTAAAAACAAAATGCTCTTCCACTCTCGGGGCTATGAATCCGCGAAGGGTATAACATGTCAGTAAATGCATCTAGCGTAATTTCCCAATATTTACGCGGAAAAACATTAGGGTGAAAAAAAAAGAATAACCGACCCCGTCAAGGCTGCGCTAACATGCGCGCTGTGTGAAATTCAGCACCGCCATGGCACTTATGCATTCCGAAAACTCTGGCCATGGTGGCACGGTGTTTACCATACAAACACGAACCCTGAGACCACTTTTAAAAGCATTTCTCTTACTCATAACAGACGCGAGTTATTCCTCTTTCAATGGAAATACTGGAAGGTGAAGAAAACGCAAAAGTATGCAAAATCACGTGCAAGTAAAAGCCTTTGTGTTAAAAATAATAATAATAGCATTTATATAGCGCCTTTCACCCGAGGGTCACAAAGCGCTGCACAAAGCTGCGGAGAGAACGACATGTCAACAACGACAGAGCACGGAAAATCAGCAACAAATTTTTTTTGTTTGTGGTTTTGCTGCACCTGCTCGCAAGCTCGTCCTGAATGTGCCTGCAGCAGTGACGCACAGCGCTAGGGGTTTAAGCCATCGGCATCCAGGTATGTAGATGCTAGCCGTATGAAAAAAAAAAATCCTTATAATCCACGATAACACGGTAAATCCTTCAACAGATATCATCGATATTTTTTCGACTTGTTTGGGAATGTGCGGCGTGGAGGAGGAGGTGGTTCCTTCAACATTGGCTATTATTTTCTTTGAAAGAAGGTTTCATGTGAAAAAAAACCGTCTGGACGTCACGCAGCAAAACTACCGTTCATTTCAGGCGATGGAATTGAAAATATTCGGCTGCAAATTTTTCTCGAGAGGCACACGTTTCGAAGTTTGAAACAAAAGCGGCCATAGCGGGGCTGAGGATCCAAAAACCACTAGTGTTCAAACACTGTACAACGTACAGTAATGTTCAGAAAGAACAGATGAAGTTGTTCTGATGTAGGTTTTCACGGCTCGATTCACGATGGTTGCTCTTAAAAGCTGTTCTTTCAGGATAGCCGTGTCGAGCGATGTCCCTCTGTCCCTTGCGAGGTTTCGCCTCCGACATTGGAGGCATCATGAACTTGGGAAGCAAAACATTGCGAAGGAGAGAGAAGAAACACTCGACACGGCTATCCCAAAATAACAGCTATGGAGAGTAATTCTCATACATTTTTTAGTCAAAAATGCATTCCTAAGCATTGTGTGAAAGTATTTCCAACGCTTGTATTTTCCTAAACTAACCTATTTGTATGTTCAGCGAAAATATTGACATATATTCTGACAATGTTCGTGGTGTGATTTAACGCGTTTCCCCATCCTGCAGGATACACCGTGTATGCTTTCTTTCCCCCAGTGAGCATTGTTACAGTCGAGAAACCTTCCAAATGTGTTTGTGTTTATAGAGCTGTGTTTTCACGTCTCCCTTGTTCCTCCAACTCACTCCCGGAGCCTCAACAGTGCGCCTCTTTATTCCAACGATAAAATCAATTCGATAAAATGCATCGCTGCTCCACGTTCCAGGAATACCCTTGCCGCTCATCGACACCTCGGTTCCCTCCCTTCACGCCCCCTCTTCACTGCCCTATTAAAGCAAAACACAGAGCTTACCTGCACCTGTACCTAACGTCTTCTGGCACACCCTGCTCCCACACATTTGCACCGCCTTTTTCTAATTTTCATGTGTTTAATGTGACTGTTAAACAGGCGTGGTGCTGGTGACCCACCTGCTCGTGTGCCGTGTCGACCTTCATTGGTGCTCGCTAATGGCGCTTGACCCTACAGTCTGTTAAGCCTATACGGGGGATCTTTGTTTTTGTTAAACTAAGATATAGAGATTATGTGAACCCATACATAACTTTTCCCATTACACTTGCACTGTTATTGACTTGTATGTGTTTAGTTTACGACCTGTAAATACCTTGCTTGTTGATCGTGGAATATTGTTTCAGGACCCTGTAATTATCCTCTACCATACAGAGATGCTTGTCTTTGTTTGGTTGCTGTTGTGCTCTCGAACCATGGATCCTCACTTGTAAAATAACCGGGCAACTGGCTAAACAAGACCATCGGTGTAACAAATCAAATAAACCTAAACGTTTAGTTGTTACTTTGTGTGCACCAAAGCATATGAAAATACATCAGCTTGAAAATTCAAATCTCGTTTCATCGTGCACATAATCAAGCCAGGAGAATTCATTCAACGCGCTTAACTAATTGTCCCTTCATCAGAATATTTTCTCTGACCAGCTCGTTCATTAAGCTGTCTTGAGTGGAGGGACAGCTTGGCTTCAGTGTGAGAAAGATACTTATCTCTAATACTAAAATATCATATTAACCTCCTACGAGATTTAGACAGATCCAGAACTGTCCCCCGGGTTCTTTCTAAAAGCGTACAACACATGTGATTCAAAAAACATCTGAATTGGTCTGGCTTCATACATTATAGACACAGCAAGCGTCGTGCGAACGTTCGTAAGCGATGTGAACAGCATCACGTTTTACACACATACCATTTAGAAAGCAAATTACATTTATGCTTCTTCCAGCAGACACGCGTTCTTTAGCCATGGTATTTTATTTTATTTTACAAATAAGGGCCAAGTTGGTTGAAACCTCGTTTTTTTGTCTACTTTCCACTTCATGTAAAAGTCTAGATTTTCCTATTAGCCTATTCTCCAGATCACAAGACTCTCCAAAAGTGTGCTCGCCGCCACAAAATTATGCAAAAATCTGGTCACACACAAACACCTACACCGGATTGTACGATGCACTCACAACATTTGTGTTGAAATACATAAGACAAAAGCTATTGATGATCCGAAGAATCCACTACTAGATTGAACATAATTTTGGAAGGATATGAAAGCGTATTGTTCCCTTAAATACTCTAGCAAAATAACCGTCACAGCTAAATTATAACTATGTATATATTAGCACCTATCAGCAAACCATTACGGCCTAATAGAATAGTGCAGAGATGTCACGTTGAAATACTCCCAATAGAGAATATTGATCTTTCAAGCAGGCCCACTAAATCATTATATTTTTTTAAAAAGAGAAACAACAAACCCACTATTACTATTTATTTGCTTGTCCGAAGAACAATTGCTATATTACAGGACGAGCTATATATTCCACAAACCATTACGTTGCACATTTCATGACAACAAACGTGTGCGATTGATGCCTCCGCAGTCGCTGCACAAGCACAGATAGCAAAAATCAACACAAGTGTCAATAACACTTCCCCTAGACTATGAAAACAGGGGCGACTCTTGAGACAATGGCTCTCATCCAAGCTACGAACGCGCGATGCTTCGGGCAATGATCTCCACTGCGTATTCGTTCCTCTTCGGGGCAGTAGTGTTATAATAATAATAATTTTACATTTATAACGCGCGCATATTCATTCACTGTCGAAGGTACTCACTCGATGAGAGAACGACTCAGAGGCGTAGCGAGGAAAGCGCAGAGAGGCGGAGGAGGCAACCAGGCGGTGTTGCCGGCGCCATATTGCCACACACTGCTTCCTATATATTATGATGTTATCGGCCAAATAATTAATGAGTGTTTTCTTAAGTTGTGGGAGGAAACCGGAGAACCCGGAGGAAACCCACGCAGAACAGGGGGAGAACACACAAACTCCACACAGAAAGGCGCCCGAGCCGAGATTCGAACCCGGGACCTTCTTGCTGTGCGGTGCAGATGTTACCACTGCGCCACCCTGCCGGCGAATGTGTCGAGTATTTATATTCCATTAGTGTGCTGCCCATTAGTATCAGTGACAGATGTGGAGCACATGTGGGGGCCATACCTCCGCCACAGGTTACAGAGCATGGGAAGAAGTCCGTCTCACGCCACTGATGGCTGAGGGGCTGATAGAAGAAGAACTGGACCAAGCTCTCTCCGGGCCCCACAAATCTGCTCTGGGGGCAAAGAGCAAACAAACAGCATGTCAGTCACGCCACACACTGCCAAACAGGATCCCGCAGCCTAGGGGGAATCAATTTGGAAGGACGAGGTCTTTCCTGAGCGGTTGTGCAGGCACACTCACTCACAAAGACAAAGATTCCCCGTACAGTCTGAACACGCTTTTGGGGGAAGTGCTATATAAGCGAGCACCTATCAAGGGCCAGGCTGGCACATGAGTGGTTGTGGTGGCCAGCGCCTACACCTGGCTGCGTTTGCCTCCCTGTTGGTAATGTTCACGCGTTGCACCGGGTACTCATTGGAGACCGAGTCGACCACGGGGAGGCTCGGGAGCAGTTCAGATAATTGTCGCTTGTTTTGGCCGTGAGAGGGAATCAAACTCGGATCGGCGGGTTTGGAGCGCGGTGCACTAACCACCGCGACTCGCACACAAGCACAACACGCATGCGGCATTTGCATGCCACTGTATTGTATCGGCTTCCAATCTGTAAGGTCCCTTTTCTTTAACACAAGCTCATTGGTGATTATAGTTTATTTTGCAAGAATGATAAGCTATTCACACGGCCTGGTTGTGTTTGCCCGCCAACTGAGCTAACAAGTCAGGAATTGAATCAAAATCGATGCCATTTACTGCATAATTTTCCAAACCGGCCTGAGGCATTAGTGATTCTGAGGTTTCAGTTGAAATGCACTCCCTTTACCAACTGATTTCACCGTCACATGATAAAGTTTCTTTTTTGTTTAATGTGGCTTTTTCATCGGGACGTAATTTATCATGGTTAAAATTATCGAAGGAACGCACAGTATTTTTGTAAGTACTTCTTGTTACGTGTAAAAATATTTCCACGAGTTTCTCTGCAACTGGAACCATAAACAAGCATCAGATAGGGCCGCATTTGAAAATATACAATTGGTATACACGTTATTTTTCTAATGGTAAAAAAATATTTCAAAGTGCTTGCAAATGTCCGCTTTTTTAAAATAGACCGAAACTCAACGAAACCTTGCAAGCCAGATATAAAAATCTAGGTGGAAACAAGTGAAGCTTGAGTTAGAAAAAATACATTTGTAGTAGCTGTCCCGTGTCTAATTTTCACGATGGAAACAAAACAGTGAGCTTGCCACGGAATGTGAAACTAACGCTGCTGCCATCAATTTCCGTATTGGAATGCATCGCTTACAGACGGAACCCCGTAAGATTTCAGTGCTGGCGCGAATTTGAGGAAAATGTGAGGGATTTTGGCGTGGTAGTTTATCCCCTTTTTTATAAATAGTAACAATTATTTTTTTTTCACCCTTTCAAAGCACACAGTGTTACGACGTTCATTGTTGTCGTCATAGAAATCTGCGGTTCACAACACGGCACTCTAGTTTGTAACCTCGCAAAACATCTTGACACTTGCGTGTGATATAGACCAGTGGTGTACTTAATATATAATTGATTATACTGTACTGCGTAAACAAAGTAAATAAATACTGTAAAGGTAATTCAAAAAAGTTGACATGAAAGGTGTCTATTTGGTGTTTTAAAGGGCGGCAGGGTGGCGCAGTTGTAACATCTGCGCCTCACAGC
The DNA here is from genome assembly GCA_036362915.1 of Geotria australis. NCBI lineage: Eukaryota > Metazoa > Chordata > Hyperoartia > Petromyzontiformes > Geotriidae > Geotria > Geotria australis. The sequence goes on from JAZEWU010000001.1 coordinate 31,899,704, forward strand.
AAGAAGGCACCGGGTTCGAATCTCGGCTCGGGCGCCTTTCTGTGTGGAGTTTGTGTATTCTCCCCCTGTTCTGCGTGGGTTTCCTCCAGGTTCTCTGGTTTCCTCCCACAACTTAAAAAAAAACACTCATTAATGATTTGGCCGATGGCTGATAACATCATAATATATAGGAAGCAGTGTGTGGCAATATGGCGCCGGCAAAACCGCCTGGCTGCCTCCTACGCCTCTGCGCTTTCCTCGCTACGCCTCTGAGTCGTTCTCTCGTCGATGAGTACGGGGAACATATCGTGGGAAGTAGAACCTCTCACAGTAGCAGGAGAGGGGAGAACTAAAGGTGAGCTCAGGATCTTGAGTGGTCTATCATTGTCTCAGACTGCCCAGGACACCCACCTCGAGCAGAGGACCATCCTGAGAAAACCACGTACAGGTGGCGACCCTAACACAAGGTCGTGCAACAGTCTCGTCGCTGTGCTATCTTCTAAAGGCCACCAAACTGGCGAATGAGCCGTGAGTGTAATACCATGAAGGTCCATCCATTGCGTGCGTTGGCTGGTTCAAGCGTTTGTCGCGTCGCAGCGCTCGCACGCTCGCTCTGGTATTTTCTGCCGTAGCAACAAACATCTACCCGTCTGCTCAGATTGATGGTAACATCCACGGTGTGTGTGTGTAACAGCACGAGAGCCCCATCTGCTTACTTTGATAGTGAAGTCGGCAGTGAGCGGCCCGCTCATCTTCAGGACCTCCTTGTCGTGCAGCAGCGAGAACTCGGCGGTGGAGTTTGCGAGCAGCGCCGTCCCAGACCAATCCAGCCAGTACGTATTGCGTACCCCCTGCAGCGTCTTGCTCTCCACAACTGCCCTCCCACGGCACACAAGACAAAGATCCCCTTAACAGACTGTAGGGACAGTAGGGACAAGTGCTGTTAGCGAGCACCTATGAAGGTCGACACGGCACACACAGACACACACACACGATGGAAACGTTACTGCGCTCTTACTTACCATTAGTAACAGTAAAGGTGCAGCCCCGCAAGTGATTGCTCACGCGACTGCTCATGCCACCGGCTAGGTAGAGCGGTCGTCGCCAGCCAGTCGATCCAAAAGTCTTGAACAATCGATCTTGATGCAACCGGTGTGGGCTCGATTGCAATGATCCGCATGTGTAATCGCGGCGCCGTGTGTTAAAGGGGGAACTGATTCGGGAGTCAATTCTGAGACCGATTCGGAAATCGATCCAGAGATCGAAAAGATCCACAATCTATTGTTTTG
>JAZEWU010000001.1:31906398-31930236 GCA_036362915.1 Geotria australis
TTGTATCGCAGGAATCCTGCTTCCAGAGCTTGCGAGCTCACTGGGTATTTCGTCCGGTAGTAACGAACATCCATCATGCGGATGGAGCGACGAAATTGGCACAGCAGAACCGAGACAGAAGGCAGCAATTTGGCGAGTGCTTCATCCAGCAGTGGATTGATCATTGCCAATGATGACAGTTGACGCAAAGCAGTCATTCGTACATCTTGCAGACTTGGGCTTACAACTCGAAATGTTCTGCTGCTACGTTGTCTGCAGCAATTACCAACAGAATGTGCCGAGGCATGCCTTAACAAGATACAGATTCGGACAGGCGAGTTGGTGGTTCGTTCTCTTCTCTTATAATCCAGTACCATCTTGGCAAAGCGGAGGTTTTCTAGACTTTAACTCAGCCCCGCTGTAGGGGGAAAAAGAAAGCAGAGAGAAACCTACCACGCTGTAGTAACTCTTACAGAAAGAAACCCTCCCCAACCTGATTTATAAGGGTCTCTCCAGAGCTTTGTGATATCACGCAATAATCTTCGGGGACTTAATTTCACACAGACACGAGGAGCGTCATTCCGTTCATCCGCCCCTGGCCCGGAGCATTCCAGAGTCTAAGACCTGAACATGGCGTTTTTTTTAACTCATCAGACAGACAGTAGACGCCAGACCAGATACTGCCGCGGGAGCATTTTGGGGACAAAATGCGCTACACGCTTTTAAGGTGGTTAGATTTGTTTTGGATCTCTGTCTCTCTCAGGCCATCGTGGGGGGTTTGGCAGTTTGAATACTCTCCTCCGTCCGTTGATACAAGAGGCATCAAGGCTCTGTCTCCGACCATCCATCCATTCTCAGAAATCCTGTACAGGGTCAGGGTGAGCCGGAAGCCTATCTCGGCAGACACAGGGCGCAAGGCAGGGCTGTGCCCGGGATGAGACGCCGGTACATCACAGGGCACCGGGGGCAATTTAGTCAGCAGGCCAATCAAGCTATGCAGCAGCATGTCTTTGGACTGTGGGAGGAAACCGGAGTAACCTGGCGAAAACCCACGGAGGAAAGGGGGAGAACATGCAAAACTCCACGCAGAAAGGTACCCGAGCCGAGATTCGAACCCAGGTTACTTCTTGCTGTGAGGCGGCAGCGCTACGCACCGCGCCGCAGTGCCGTTTCCTGTCTCTGACCCAAAGAGTGTTTATACGCGTGAGGTTGCTATACGAGTCGCACACGGAACGAACGGAATGTGTCCCCGTTGCCGCAAACTGCCCTGGCGGTCACCTCCAATTCCGTTCATTGAACATCACATTTCTGCAGTGACCGGCGTCGTTTGTCAACGTCCCGTGGAATTACACGCCGCAGTGGAGCTACGGCAGATTGAGTTCATTTTGAAGCCCGTTTCGATCTAAGCGATACAATTTGAAAAACGGCGCCGCAATCGCGAGCCCAATTTGGGGACACGCCGGCGCAAGCTTAGAACAACATCCTCTAAGAGGAAAACACTTTAGCGGAAAACTATTTTCTCAACGCTGTTTACAATTCCTAGTAAAGGCGTAACAAGCGTGTATGCATGTGTGCATACATTAAAGCCCTTGGTCTGGGATATGCGATACCGTCCGCACTTCAAACAATCATATATCTGTCTCACCGATAGTTATATATATTATATATACAGTACCTGCCATGGCACACAGCGCGGGGTGTGTGGGGGAAGCTAGCTGCACACTTCGGGGGAGCGCAAGTTAATTTTTGCTGGCGAAGAGCTCTTTTGATTCTGAGTAATCCCACCACATTGCACGATATTCGTTTGAAATATCTCGAGGGTGGTTGCGGCCCTCTTCTCGCGCCGGGCCACCCAAATGCGCACACGTGGATTTCCCGGCCAGCTAAACTCGCGCAGATCAACCGCAACGCCTTCTGAAAGATAAAAATCCTCCGGAGGGATATGAAGAGTAGACCGTGTATTTTATTCTTGGGAATGTGCCATTGCGCGTACCTACGATTATGTGAATGGAATTCGTTAAGATTTTATATATGCCGAGCGAGATAGCGAAAACTTGTGTGCGTTCTGTGATGACAGCGCCGAAGCGCGCTCGCGAGTGTGTGTTTACGCGATAATAAATTCACGCGTAAAATCCGTGTGAGGATTACGCACACTCAGACGCGGAATATTGATGAGAAAGTTGACACTTCAACATGAGTTGTCGGGATATTCTGCTGATTTTGGACAAGGTCAAATTGAATACACTGTGGTATGAAATACAGCTGGGACAATTGGTCAAATAAAAGCTACTCTTTCGGTATAGCCGTGGCTTGTCTTACTCTTCAGAGCTATTCCTAAACATCAAGTTATGAAAACCTACATCAACACATAGTCAATAATCATAGGGAAAAAAGAATACGCTGTAATTGACTACTTTTACGTGGTCGAATGTTGAATCCCCTTCAATAATGGAAGATGCCTCCGCACCCTGCCTCTTGAAAGCAGGAAACCCCTTCTAGGTCGCCGGCGAGCGCTGCGAGGCTGCCGATGCCGGCCACGTTACCAGACCTCGCTCAACAAACCAAACGCGCTTCCAGCGGCACGCGGAGCGAAACATCCCGAACAAACCAATCGCACGTCCGAACGCCGCAACCCGCCAGAAGCTTCCGCAACAGCCGAAGACCACACACGCACACACGCGCCGACCGTCTACACAACTCTGGCGGAGCCACACGACGATCCCAGGCCAGGGGGATTCCGCAAATCCAGGCGCGCGCGTGCGAGCAGAGCGGGGCTAGGTACGCCGCGTACCTGGCACACCCCGCTGATGCACATGTCGAGCGAGCCGGGTCGGCAGCGCGTCCCGTCGAGGACCTTGGGCGCCAGCTCGACGACGAGAGCGGGGGAGCCTCGCGCGGCGCAGGTCAGGGCGCAAGGCCGCCCGGGGTCGCCGCCGGCGGCCACCCACTCGTAGAAGCGGCCCTGGTAGCGCACGTCGTTGTGCGCCGAGCACTGCTGAGCTCGGAAGTCGCCCGACTCCGCGGGGCAGTCCTGAGCGGCCGCGCGGGCGGCAGCGCGCGGTCAGCGAACGTGCAGGGATCGAGGTAGTATGGTATCGCGGTGCCGCAGTATTGTATTGAAATCAATGATAATCAATGAATGAACCGCTGTTGGCAGGAGGGCCTCGGCTTGAGGAGGCGCAAGAGAGCTCCTCTTAGGAGGAGACTCCTCCACGCTGGCCAGATTTTTCAGATGGGGTAGGAGTACCCACACTTTGTCCCACCACATGCGACCTGCCAATTGACTAACTGTGATCAACCTATTAATTAATACTGCTAGATAGAGATGGGACAATTTAAGAAACACTGTCTTTACTGTCGTACAAGGAACTCAAGTCAAACTGGTGACATCTGGATTGTAAGAGCAGTGCGTTTTACATTCTACCAAAGCAGCATCTACAATTTATGGAAAACGCAATTAAACTGCTTGCCAGCCTAGCATTGTCTGGTCAATGAGAATGCAGAGTGCGTTTTAGTGTCATTTATTTTAAGCTAGGCTTTTAAAATCTAAATTATTTAAATTTTGATTTTAAAATTCAACTTTGTAATTCTCTTTTGGGTTAATGAGCTTTCTAAACAAAAATAGTCAATGTATCCACAATCCAGTGACTGTTGGGCATTGCTCATCTCTCTCGACTAGGTTTAGCCAGTGGTGGAAATTCTACATTGCCGTGGAAAAGGGCGAGACATTTCAGTCAACAGTGACCTCAAACAGTGATACAATCCTCTACTGATCCCGGAGGGCTGTGGACTGAGTCAACCAATTGGGCAGCTTTTAAAATCCCGACCTTCTGATTCCGGAGTTAAGCACTCTGCCACCACACGTAACATTAAAATGTAAATCATTATATTCTCGCCAACATTGTACGTTCAAAAGCCTGGCTAAAGAAGTGCCGGTTCACCTCTCCATGACAAACGCTGTCCCACATCTGTGCGGCCATGATCGGTCTGCAGATCGGCATCACCAAACAACGTTTGAAAGGGCACCGTTTCATACATAAGCGCGCATCATCAAGACTTAATCGCCCGACACCTCGCGCAATTCCGAAACGCTCAAACACGTTTTCAAAACTTACGTTGTTGCTGCATGACTTGTATCTTATATTCCGTCCTTCACAATTTCTAAAGTGCAGTGAACGATAGAAAAAAAAAACATCGGGGTAAATTAAAGCATTAAGGTAATGCCGTAATGACATTTGCATTTTGGACACCAAATAAACATCTGCACACGTGGCTTTTAACATCTTAATAAGGTATCACTCTCTCCGTCTCCCTGTCTGTTTGATCAAAGCACACTTAATTGCGATAAGTCTCCGACACAAACACCCGTCGTTGTGCTTAAGTGTACGCGATCGTAACACGCTCCGTGTTTACTGCTACAAACGAGACCCTGGCATCGTAAGCATTTGGTTCCCACAAGAAAACGAGCCTCTCCCATGGTATGTGTGCCTGGTGAGAAATTCTCAAGTCTGAAAAGTACAGTTTTCACAAAAAAAAGCACATCAGGAGGAACTGCGATAGAATGTTCCCCGAGACCAGCTTGCATTCTTGGGCTTATCACTTAAGTGACAGGTTCTCGTATCGATGGACGTCAAACCGTACCCTGCTTTCACGCACGTTGCGTGACACATTATTAAGCCCGCTATGCCAAATATCGGTGCAGGAATGCGACAACTAACGCGCAGACTATGTAGCTAATGTGCACAAGCGCGCTCTCTAACTGACTAAAGAGCGTGCTCGGTTCATTCAGCGTCCGTGTTATGTTTTTAAGGTTATGTAACACTGTACCAGTTATGTGCTGGTCAAAACAAAACTTAAACTGCGTGCGATTCCTATCGTTACAACACAACAAATCATGGAGATAACATAACACGCACTGTACCCTAGACTCCCCCCCCCAAAAAAAATGCTGCAATGGCATCAATTACCGTGTAGAAAAACTTTGTTTTGTAACAGAATATCTCGCGATGAGTGCGAGTAAACGTGATTTAACAGGGCAGCTCGGCAAGCCGTCTTGCGGCGTGTCTCCCACAACTCCCAGAATCGTCGATAAGTTACCCAAGGTTGTCCTGTTACAGCCTTTTGACATTTACACGGAATCGTAAAAATCGTAAACACTGCTTGGTGTGACTTTAGGTAACACGTAGTGACCCGCAGTCCGTACATACGACGCCTGTAAACAGCACTTACCCTCTGTAATTCCTCAAATAAATTATTGTTAACAGAAGTAGCATTCACATTCAGCACGAGGTGCTCCACTGCAATTACGCAATTACAAAACATGGAGAATCTCACCATTTTTGCTGTTGGCTTTAAAATTGAGCTCTTCAAATAATATATTTTTTAAAGTAACAACTAGAGTGCAGGTGCTTCCATGTGCTACAATCCTTACGTACATATAATAATAATAATATTAATAATAACAGCATTTTATATAGCGCCTTTCACCCGAGGGTCACAACGCGCTGCACAAGGGCCGCGGAGAGAACGGCATGTCAACAACGCAAGAAAAAACAACCAATAAAAAACCAAAGCAACAAAAAATAAATGATTAAGACTGCTTCGAATACACCGACAGGTCGTGAAACTGGCAATCTTAAGAGCGGCAAAAATCTGCCAGCGTCCCCTAAGATGGCCGTCCCTTCCTTAAAGACAAACACGGAGGACAGACACAATAGTAACATGGGACTAGACAAGTTTGGACGGAACATATGACTATCTGCCTGCAAGACAAACTTGAAAAATAATAGTATAGAATATGCGCTCACACTGTATCGAATGTATGTGTGCCGACTTGTGTGTGTGTGTATACACTTGCGTGATAAAGAGAAAGATCCCCTGTATAGCCTTACAAGACTGAAGGGGCAAGTGCTGTTAGCAAGCAGCTATAAAGGCCAGCATGGCATATGAAGGCGTTGGGTGGCTAGCACTACGCCCTGCCACCTTTGCCTCCCGAGTGGCAATGTTTACACACCGCACCAGGTAGTTATTTGAGGTTGAGTCGATCTCGGGGCTGCCCAGAACAAGTTCAGAAAAAATCCAGTGGTGTTCTCCGTGAGAGGGAATCGAACTTAGGTCGCCGATATCAAACTGGCCAACACCAGTAACAATTTTTTGAACCGGTCCTGGGCCTTCCCCTAGGCACTCGCCCCGACAGTGTGTTAAGGCTATAGGGGGGATCTTTGCCTTTGTTGGTGTCATTACCCTTTATCGAGGCAGCGCCGCAGAGAATACGAGGCTCCTCCGCCACAGGTGCGGGAACACTCGCTCCACGCTCCCCACGCGTCCCAAGCGGAATTGCGCTCTTCCGATGACGTGGGGTGGATCTGCAAAAGTCGCCAAAAAAAGGAAACGCCGGGTTATTTATTCATTCATTCATCTTCGTCAAAAAAAATTCGGACACATTTACATCCCCCACAAATAAATCAGCCGCACCCACACATCGCGTCTTGTCCTGTATCGGCATATCGAACCATACTATTATCGAGTTTTTATTCAGAAAATATTTTTCCTATCGATAATAGAAGGGGGGGGACAGATTTAAATTAATTAACTGATTGATTGACCACGAGGTGCGATGGTTCACACACTGGACCTGAACTCCTGGCACGATAGTTTAAATAACTGTGCAAGTTTATGCTATCACTGCACCTCTGCACACCCCAGATAGAGTTCGAGTTGACCAGCAGGTTGCGTGTGGTGGGGTAAAGTGTGGGTACTCCCACCTATTCAAAGCCGTCTAACCAGCCTGGATGAGTAAAGCCAAACACACTTCTAGAGGGCATCTTCCTCTCTAGTCGCGGTTCTTCCGCCAGCAGTTGCATGCGCGTAACATTGCAGGGCTGCACCTTTACCTCATATCGTCCCAAACGGCGTGATCACTTTCAGGTGTAAGGGTGGCTGCAGCATTCCGATTGTGTCAGGATCAAAATGGGTCATACATCGTGAACAAGGGCCCTGGAGAGGAAACCAGACTTGACCTGCATCGGGGGACTCGGTTGTGCCAAAAATTTGTCACATGCGTAAATGTGCACAACGGTTACGCATAAACGATATTTCTCGTGGATAACGCAATTTGGAAAACGGCCAACATTTTCTAGGAAAGGCAGCCACATCATCAAACCTTGACCTGTAGACTTTTTCCTACCTTGCAACAACACTGTCAGGTCAATTTTTTATTTAACGCGAGAGAAATTAAATTTCGGATATTAATTCTCTGAATATTTCGAATGCATTTTCTTCCACCCCTGTTGTTTTAGGGGAATTTATATGACAGTGTTTTCCCCCACACTAGTTTTTGAGTAACAGTTTGTGGTTCAGTCTCACACTCTGTTTGGAGTGTCTGGTTTGACCAGATTGGTCTAACCCTTTTGACAGTGGGTAATAGGTTTGGGATACTGTACAGCTTTATTTCCAGAGCTTCCTTTAATCCAGATAAAAATCGTAAGAGCCAAATGTTGTTCGGGTGTGAAAAGCAGAAAGATATTACACCTTTTTTTTATGGCAAAGTAACCAAGCAACAATGTCTATTTCAAATTTAAACGCCAGATAAATGTATGTTCCTTAGCCAGTTTACCCTTTGGAGTGCAATTGCGTAGACAAAAGCTGTCAATTCAGTCAAATTGTAAATTAACAAAACCCCATTCTCTCTTCACAATTATAAATAATGCGTAGAGTTGAATACGTATAAAGTTGAACAAGTTGGTTTTAATTACCTAATTTTTTCCACACATATTTAAAAATGTTAGCACAAAACGTCAAGGAGAATCTTTTTGGAGAAAGCACATTTTTCACCTGTTGCGTAACTGTAAAACTGATCTCATTATAAAAAGGAGCGATTGTGGGAAGCCATAAGCGGCTTAATCGTTAGGGTTACTGTATGCTAATCAGGGGAACCAGACGAGAGCAAACAGCAAGAAATGCCTTCCCTGGTCTAAATCCAAGATATATTACGCACGAAAGGTGTTTAGATTTAATTTCAGTTAGCGCTTCGGTAAGAGTAATGTTCATTTTCTTGGAATATAGAGTAAACTGCATTCGTTACGGACGTAAAACATAATAATTTCGGAAATAACCATTTCCCACTTAAAAAAAAAATGTAATCAGCCTCGCAAGCAAATTAATGGGGTGGCTCTAAAATAATGATACCAGTAACGGGCATACACTGTAGTTGAAATACATTCCTTTGGAATGTGCAACTTAACAGAAAAAACAACAACTTGATGCATTTTCCCCAACCACCATAAATCTTCCTTGAGCTTGAACAGGTTAAGGGATTATCTAAAGAGCAAAGTAACGTGACTTCATTGCAACTCAACGGACAACACAGTACCACCGTATAGGTTTTCACGGTCAACTGTATATTTTTTGCAGTGGTCTAAAGTTGGTGGTGCCCTACGTTTCACTCTACGTGATAGGGAGCGTCTTCAGTTATTTAATCGTGAATCCCGAAGATGCTCCCAACGCGTGGGGAGAAACATCAAAGAATCGTAGAGCGCGAATACAATAACTCTTTCAGAAACTATACTTAAACAAAGTTATTCATCAGTTAGGGAATCTCAAGAGCCAGTAGCATCATCATTGTGTGAGTCCACTCAAGCCGGACACGCGTTAAAGGTTTTATAATTTGCATAACATTTAGAAAGTGCTATTGTAACCGATACCGCCGTGTACTGTTTCAAGTTGTTTAAAAGTCCGCTCCTTCCTCACAGAAGAGTACACCGCAGCCTTTCCATGTCCAATCCACATTTCAAGTTCACACGTTTAACCCCGTGTTATATTGTATCTCGTTTGTAAAACCAAAAAAGAGAATTGGTGGAGAATGTTCGAACCAGTTCTGGAGTAAAGCATAAGCCACATGCTGATGGAATAAATTAGATAAGTGCCGCTTTTCAACACAACAAAATTTAATCGTTAGCCTATTTCCTGCATTCAAAGAGGAATTACTTGACCATGCATGCGATGCTTTCATTGAGCGATTTGGATCCGCTTTTGGGGGGGGGGGGGNNGGGGGTAGAGAAAAGACAGACACTGCCGACCCGACACCATTCATGCGCAAAATGCTCTGCGTTCCCTATGGAGACAACACTGCCTGGCAAAGCCTCCATTTTCCTCACAATTAGAGCCTATGTGAACAAGGCTATTAAGGATTTCGGGCCTATTCCCTGGCAATGTGGCATCTAAAGACAAATATCCCGGGCCCCCGCCCCGTGCAGCCATACAAGCTGCTGTGGGGCAAGAAGCGTCAGCGAGCGACTATGAAGACCACGGCCAGTTTTCTCCCCAGTTCTGGTGCTTGCACATCACTACCAGGTGCTCGTTTTAAATCCGAGTCAACCACGGGGAGGAACAGGACCATCCATCCATCATCAGAAACCGCTTAATCCTGTACAGGGTTGCTGAGAGCCGACAGACACAGGGCGCAAGGCGGGATATACCCCAGGATGGGACGCCAATCCATCACAGGGCACCGGGGGCAATTTTAGTCCGCAGGACAATTAACATATGCAGCAGCATGCCTTTGTATTGTGGGAAGAAACCGGAGTGCCCGGCGAAAACCCACGCGGACACGGGGAGAACACGAAAACTCCACGCAGAAAGGCACCCGAGCCAAGATGGAACAGAACCACCAGTATAGATATTTGCCACTGATCTTAGCCATGGCTGGGAATCCAATGTTACTTTTAGTCTATAATTCTCATGCAGGGAAAACTGGCAGGTCCTGCATTGATAGCTCGCTTTGGTATTACATCACATAAAAGAAACCATATTTTAGGTACAATATATGTTTTTTGTACACTTATGGCAGCTCAACCGCAATGATTCACTGCCAGAAATATTTGGCAGAGTTGCTAGCCATGTGTGAAAGATTCCATTTTTCTAACTCACTTCGTTTTTTTTGTAACATCAAACCAAGATCACATGGACTTGGAGGGAGGTTTTTTTAAAGATAAGACAAAAAGAGAAATCAATTTCCACAAGTGGCAGCCAGATGGAAGAAAAGAAAATCAAGAACAGGTTGAAGCTACTTTCCATAATTGGATGAAAAAAAAACTTTGAGTGGTATTCACATTTTATATATTTCTTATAAACACTGATACCATATGTGAGAGAGCAAAAAAAAAAATATTCGTGTACTACACTAGAGAAAAACTAAGACTTTTAAAGTGATAATAACAGATGCTTCCTTGGCTTGGCCACTGTGGAAGATCTGAGAGCGCCCGACAGAAATTACAGTATTCACAAATTGTACAGTCGTTCAAACTGCCACAAGAAAGGTAAGATGGGATTTTTTTTACCTGTTCCATACCTACCAAGCCAGTAACTCACATCCATTAATTTTCTACTACAAACAAAAAATGGTATCAATTTAGGTGTCATTTAAAGCTCAGTGACCTTAACATTGAACATGCCTATTACCTGTGTGATTCAAGTCTACATACAACAAGCTGGGGGGAATTCATGTTTACTCAAGAGTTATCTGTATAACAACCCTCCACTGTGCTCGACTTACATTGCATGTGCACATTCCCATGAGCTCTAATGTCGAGTGCTTGATTCCTTCGCAAGGTTTCTTCGTTAGTGGCCATCAAAAATCTAAACTAGGCATTGACATCATGTAACCATGAACACTCCAGCAAAACTGCGTTTTAAAATTATTCAATTAAGCAAAGTATAACAAATTTACGAACTCTAAGCTTCGGAGAAAGCCTTCGTCGTGTCAATGGGCAGCTGGTTACACGGCCTCCATCCAGCAACGGATAGACCATGGCTGTAGAATTGTCATGATTAAAGAAGTACAGTATTAAGTCACAACACAAGATTGTGTAAGACAGTATTGTGCAAGAAATGGACTGTAGTCTACAGTTAAATAATGTACTGTTTAAAAGTGGCTTAAAGCATTATCCAAATACTCATAGTATATAGATTGGCCATACATCCCAAAACAGGACGCTCTTTTATGAAACCCTGAGACTCAGTAAAGATTTCCTGGAAAAATAAAGGCCTTTAATATAGTATAGCTTTGTTAAATAAACCGGTATTAAAATCGTTATGTTGGATTTAATTAAATGTAAACGATACATTAAATCTTGATTTAAAAAAGGTTTCTACAGACTATTATTATTACTACACTTGTTTACCCAAGAAAGCCTCACTGAGTCTGAAAATTATTTTTGAGGAGGGTCCTGCCAAATATTTGTAACTATGTGTCATCCGAATTGAGTAATGTGTAGGTAACTTTTGCAGCATTGGATGTTTGTCCAATAGCAGTTACACTTTTTTTTTAGCTATGGGAGGAAACTGGAGAATCTGGAGGAAACCAATGCAGAAAAGGGATAGAACATACCAACTCCACACAGAAAAGAACCAGAATTGGAAATCAAACTTATGCACTTCTTGCTGCTTGTATTACGACTGAGCCACCGTGTCACTACACATACAAAAGCATTTACAAAATACAATCTTAAAAATAAACAAACCAGGAAAAACAATGGGAGTGCTGTACAGTGATTAAAGCTGTACCCCCCTACACCGTCTGTATCTGCAATGTAATTAAAGATAAAATGTAATGTGTTTGCCTCACACGAAAGTGTTCAGTCATAAATTCAGAAAGCTAAGCGTACAGTCCACGCAGTCCTCAAAGAAGCCGAGTTGGTATCATATTGCAAATGTTTTACTGTTAGGGTTGCAACCTCTCCTGTTTTATCCCAGGATATCCTCTTGCTGAGGTAGCCGCTGCTGTCTTGGGAAATCTGTAAGTCTTCCCGGCACATTAAAAGTCCCGGTTTTTGTCAGTTATGTAATGATGGACCACTCAAAACAATGCATGCACGGGAAAGTCTCTCCTCGTCAAGTAGTGGGCGGCAGGGTGGCGTAGGGATAGATAGATGCTTATTATTACAGCAGAAATTACCCAGCGAGCTTGCAAGCTCTTTTCGGGATTCCTGTGACACAACACTGGTGACATCTGCACCTCACAGACTGCTCGAGGCGGTCAGATTCCTGCATTAGGCACCTTTCTTTGTGGCACTTGTGAGATCTCTCCCTGTTCTGCATGGGTTTCCTCCGGGTTCTCGCGTTTCCTTCCAGAACCGAAAAACACTCATGAACTAGCCAGTAACATCATAGTGTATAGGACGCAGTATCTGCCAAATGTTGACACCGACTATCAGCGTGGTCGCCTTCTCCCCGCCTCTCTGTCGTTTCCTTGCGACAAAAGTTCTCTCTTCGAACAAATACCTTCGACGTTGAACGAATTACGTGCATGTTATAAATCTTATTCCGTGACATTTCGCAGTGTCTATTTGCTTGAAAGGTGGAGATCCTATTTACTGCCACACATGGTGACATCATTGGCTTTTGTGCTTGGGCATGCAACGACCTCTTTGAATATATATAATAGAATCCATTTAAAAATTCCTTACATGAGAACATTCTGAAACATTTTATCAAACAACATGCCGGCAGCATATGTGAAAAAGAAACGTTTCAAAATAACACTTACATTTGTTATCATTGTATTCAGTGCATTTACAAGATGCCCTGGGCACTACTTATGCGATAAGACAAAATGCCTACTTTATCCCAACAAAAAAAAATGTATTTTTCTCTTTCTTAGCTGTTCCTAGAATTCATACAATTCGGAGCAGACGCCTGAGGCTCAGTGTTAAGATAACACATACAGAGAGAGAAAAAAAAAACATGCCCTACAAAAAATAATGCAACGGCAATAACATAAATTTAACGTTAAAGGACACCACAACTCCCTCTTCCGACATAAACTAAAATACAAAAAACACTGTCATGTGTGGAAGGAGCGGTGGAACAGTGGTTAGCACAATGCGTTATCAACCCAGTGACCCAAGTTTGATTCCTGGCCATAATATTTGAACCGGTACTGGGCCGGGCACTCCGGTTTCCTCCCACCGTCCAAATACACGCTGCCAGGTTAATTAGCGTACTGACTAAATTTCCCCAGGCGCTCTGCGATGGACTGGCGTCCGATCCTCGGTGTTGCCCTGCCTCGCGCCCTGTGTCTGCCGGGATAGGTTCCGGCTCACCGCGACCCTGTACACAGTGTACAGGATTAAGCGGTTTCTGAAAATAGATAGATGGATCAAAACAGCCCCATCCCCATGACTATCACGCCGTGCGGGAGGCACTCATCCAGCAGTTGATTGGCAAAGCGCTGTACACTACGTTGCACTTGAGAGTGTGCTTAATGCACAGCAAGTGCGGTTCAGTTCATGGTCAGTACACGTGTGCAGTGTGTATATGAACACACACAGCGTGGCAGTGTATGTAGGTAGGTGGCAGCTGAATAATTTTGTGTCTCAACAGTTCACATCTCACCTCAGGCGAGCGCTGCTGCAATGCATTCTGAAAGCGTGCCTTGTACAGCAAAGTAGACGTTAAAGACCCTGTGGCATCATTTAAAAAAAAATATAGGGCGTTATGTGAAGTGTTGTGGCCCAAATTTGAAAATTGCCCGCAATTACTGTACTAAATTACTCAAAATTAAAAACAGTTCCTTCCTTGTAATGCTTGCCAGGGTAATAATCCTGCGCTTAGCTAAGAGGATTCCAGCCAAATCTGTGTAAGGAAACATTTGGAATATATACTGTAATACAGTATACACTTTTATAGCACAACAGTATAAACAGGTATTACCACATTTAGTCTATCGGCAGATCACGTGTGGTGGGGTAAAGTGTGGGTACTCCCATCTGTTCCAACACGTCGGACCAGCATGGGAGAGTACTCTATAGAGGGGATCTATAGAGATGCCTCCAGTGGGGAC
Organism: Geotria australis; assembly: GCA_036362915.1. NCBI lineage: Eukaryota > Metazoa > Chordata > Hyperoartia > Petromyzontiformes > Geotriidae > Geotria > Geotria australis. The sequence continues at coordinate 31,920,218 of JAZEWU010000001.1, forward strand.
CCTTTCTTCAAACAGAGGCCTGAGCAAGTAATTGCAGTGCTGCACCTTTACCTATAGGATATTGTTGAGGTGCCAGTGTTACAGGGTGGTCCAGATGTCTTATGACCTCCATTCAATTAACCCCTAATATGTTTTCACTCGCTAATTAATTTCTATTTTAAATAACCCTTACTTGTTCATTCAAATGAATCCAGTTTATATGTAGTTTTTATTACTGCTTACATTATATTATACACGAACATATTATGTTTCACGGAGTTAAACGGGGGTCACAAGAAATCTGCACCGCCCTGTACATTATTTTATTTACAACTTAACAAACATGTTTTTTTATTTAAAAACCACAATGAACAGTGCATGGGGTTGAACACATTGGTTCACAGATTTACGAATTGGCGAGATCCCACCGTGTGGCTTGCCGCATTTGTTTCTGGAAATGCCAGCAAAAGTTCAAGCCGTGAAGGTTATGTTATGAACGTTGTCTTTTTAATATTTACTTCCCTTTGATAAAACCGTTACCTTCCCAATGTAAAAAGAACACTTTAATCAATACGAATTTAGACGGTCCTGATCTTTCAGCAGAGAGGGCTCTAATCCCCTCCCCAGCTCCAACGACAGCCCAACGTTGTGGGTCTGCCTTGGTATGTCGTGTATTTACTGTTTAAAAATTAAACAAGACTGTCTGTCGACTGTGATCCTGGTAGACAAGACAACGAGACGAGACGACCTGGATCAATAATTTACCAGGTGCGGATTTGATTTCATTGTGGTTTGTAACATCATCCTGGACCGATCCAAATACTGGACGGATTTGAAACATCATATTTTGTCCTTTAATACCAATTCCAAGAAGTGTAATGAGTGACATGTCAACCTACTTTCGAATAAGTGCACACAGACAGACAAACAAACAGTCAAACAAACATGCTGGACGAAAATAATGACCAAGACGACTGTCTACCTGGATCAAAAATGACACACTCAATTGCCAAGCAAAGAAAGGAAATGTGTCTCCACGTTCAAATGCGCGTTGTAAATCTTTGTTGATGGCCTTGAGCCCAGTGGATGTAATTCCTCAATCCTACGGTACGTGAGTGAGCGATTGTCTGCTACATTACTTCCCACAAGATGGGCTCTCACCAGGTTCCTGCGGCTCCGCCCGCCTCAAAGCTGCGTCGCCTGATCCACTGCTGGACTGGTGCTGGGCTGGTGCGGCGCGGAGCTGGTCTCCTGGCCTGCTGCCTCCACGCTCTCCCAGCGCTTCCCTTGGCTTCCTATCAACCTCCTCACAGCTACCCACCCTAATATGCTCCTAACAGGCCCCTAGCACGTGTTACGTGCATTTCCACTCCGCCTCTTGCCTCTTACCTGTGTTTCCCATCTCCCTATTACCTGTGGCTCCAGGTACCTGTTCTCAATCTCCCTATCACTTAGAATCGCCTCATCTTACCGAAAAATAGGGCTTGAATTACTAGCCGTTGCATGCTTCCGTAATTATGCCAGGCCCCATGACCGCCACAAGGATGAGCCGTCAGTCATCCTCCCCGGTTCAACTTGTTTCACCAGCCGATCTCTCCCACCAATGCTCTGCCATGCTGGTGCCTAACCCGAGGTGTTTCACTGCGGACTGGCGTTGGAAGGGCTGGCTTCATGTACAAGCAACTGTGACAGCCGTACAACACTTTGCACGTTCGAAATGCATTTTCACAGGTTAAACATCTGCCGGGACAGGCTCCGGCTCACCGCGACCCTGTAAAGGATTTTGCGGTTTTTGACAATGGATGGATGGTTGCTCTTCAGTGGCTGTTCTTTCGGGATAGCTGTGTCGAGCATTCTCCCTCGCGATGTTTCGCCTCCCACGTTGAAAGCATCTGATGATGCATCTCATGATTGCTTCCAACTTGGGAGGCGCAACGTCGCGAGGGAGAGAGGAAGATCGCTCAACATGGCTATCCAGAAATAACAGCCCTGAAGAGCAACCATCACGAATCGAGCTGTGAAAACCTACATCCAGTACATCTCCTCATTGGCTCTGATCTCCAAAGACTGTTTTGTAACTCGGGCGAAACTCTGCACGCAATGAAATTACAAAACCAAAATCCAACGGCAAAACAAATTGCGACCGGTGTGTCAGCGCGGCTATGTATGAACATCGCGCGTAAACTGCTCCCAAAGGCAGAAAGAAAACGACGCCACTCAGCATCCCATTTGTGTTTTTGTAGTGCGTGACATCTGGCCCTTATCTAATCACGTTACCATCCTATAATTTATACAACCCTAGGAGCTCAACAATAATAAAATAAACTGCGGCACACCCAGACAAAAATGTATCCTCTCTCTCTCTCTTCGCATTCCAAGGCAGTGCATGCACGCACACACACACGGCTCGTTATGCCAAGAAAAACAGATCACACGTAAATGGCCCACTTTCAACTAGCGTAGAGACCCTTTTAGATCTGGTTTGGAAAACGGAACGAGCGACTTTCACGGGAACACTGTGGGTATTTAGTTTGCGCGTCTTAAATTATATTGCCATAAAGCGAAGCATGTCTCACTGACACATTATGCACTGTACGTGTGTGTGTGTGTATTTCATTCATTCATTCGTTGTCAGAAACCGCTTAATCCTGTGCGGGGTTTCGGTGAGTCAGAGCCTATCCCGGCAGACACAGGGCACAAGCCAGCGCTATACCCAGTATGGACGGCATTCCATCACAGGGAACTTTAGTCCACAGGCTAATTAACTTATGCAGCAGCATGTCTTTGGACTGTGGCATGGAGCGCAGAAGCCTTACAAAATACGGGAAAAACCAGTTTTTTGTTTTATCTGCGTCAGCTACACAAATACGAAGCAACGCATTATGTTGTGCACAACAGATCGTTCTGCTAAAGTAAAAGTATTAACGCTCGCCGAAACTACACTCGGGAGCCAGTTACCTTTTGAAACCTGAAACCACTTGCCCGTCATGATTCACGTATCGTTGTGTCTCACCGGTTTTATAATTCAATCAAAGCTCGTCAATAATTCGTCAGTACAAACGCCTTTCAGCAATCAGCTTTGCGTGACACGAAAGCCGCAGCTCAGTGAAGGCCAGACACAGCACTGGCTCGTGAGCCGTAATCATTTTTCCATCATTGGCGTAAAAGCTGCACGGCTCATTTTCTGCTGCCTGCGAGGTTGACAACGAAAATTACACTTTTTTTTCCTGCTTTTTTGTTGTTTTGTTGACGTAAAAATAAAAGTGGTTTGTTGTATATATTGAAAGGATTTTTATTTTGCACACGCAGCTTTTTTGTTGCATTGTTATCATTAAAGTGGCATTGTGTGAATTACATCACGGATGAAGGGAGCAGTGTGGGACTACTTTTCATGCTGCGTTTCGAACGTGGCAACCCGAGTTAGACTCCCGGCAAGCAACGGCTAACATCAGTGGCAAGTGACATCTGAACCGGTTCCTTGGGGGAAACCCTTCGCTCACCTCCAAACCCCTAAAGACCAGTGCGGTGAAGTATGGTCAAACAACTTCCATTACTAAAACGCATGGGGAGGCCTTCATGCAGCAGTGGATTGCTAAAGGGCTACACGTTATTATATAATGTATTCTAGACTTTCTTTTTGGTGTTCAGCCAAGACGTCATGAGAAATTGCAAGTTGTCAGTTTGCTTCGGCTGCTGATACATTTGAAGCATATACTGTTAAAGAGCCGAAATCTGTCAAGCGTTGTACAAAAAGAAAATAGAGATTGATAACAGAAACAAACCAACACAGTTGCATGAAAAACATTGATTCGTTATTTTTTGAATTTCAAAAAATATCTGCATTACAATAGCGCTGGCTGGCATCACGGTATGAGGAAAATGAATATCCATTTATAACTATTCAAGCTGGCATTGCACCTCTCTGTATCAGAAAATAGCCGTGGCAAACAACATCACAGAGCGACTTCGGAAGACTTCTTTATCCACAACAGATCAACTTTCTTTCATACGGCTGACGTAGGTGTTGAACAACAACTACAGAGTGTCCCATATAAACGGACCCAAAGGGCACAACATAGGGAGCGTCAGGCGTAATCGGAAGGATGTTATCCCTATGGTTACATTTACATGGGACTCCATGTATAATAGTAGATTTGGGAGTCATGAGTTCATCGTAGGGCGGCACGGTGGCGTGGTGGGTAGCGCTGCCGCCTCACAGCAAGAAGGTCCCGCGTTCGAATCCCGGCTCGGGGGCCGTTCTGTGTGGAGTTTGCATGTTCTCCCCGTGCGCGCGCGGGTTTCCGCCGGGCACTCCGGTTTCCTCCCACAGTCCAGAGACATGCTGCCAGGTTAATTGACGTACTGACTAAATTTCCCTGAGCCACACGGATGGAAGGCTCTCTGTGGCTGCTACTGTTATTGTTTTGATTTTTCTGCTGTCTTTATGATCTATGTCCTATGGTTTATCGTGATTGCTTGACTCTCAGTTTATCTGTCCTGATGTTATTGACATGCCGTTCTCTCCGCAGCCTTGTGCAGCGCTTTGTGACCCTCGGGTGAAAGGCGCTCTATAAATGCTATTATTATTACATGCCATTGATATGCTATTGGATTCAAAGGCAGACAGCGTGATCACCGTTGCAATTTTATTTTATGATGACTACTATTTTCCATATTTAGCAGCTGCAATGTCACACCTCACGCTCATAAGAGGTGGTGGCAGCTTGAGGAGGTTTTCAATCAGCTGCAAATAACATGACATGTCATGTTTACAATCAGTTACATATTTTATTGAGGCGTGCTGCTCTCGTACTCGTTGTAAAAATATGAAAATATTGAACTGTCACAGTTGTGTCTACCAAAAACCCATAAGAAACCAGAGCATATATAACATAACAACAATACCAAACCTGTTAGTATGACAGATGTCTAATTAACCATGAGAAAAGCTGCATTCACATGTCTGGATGAGCACACAGAGGCCTTAAATCGCGCAGCCAACATCAACACGGAGAGAAAACACGGGCCCATCACCGCCCAGTTATTTTCCAAGAGCTGCCAAGGAACTGCAAAATTCGAGGTTGTGTGATGCACAAACGAGCGTGTCAGCTTCGTCAACGTGGAGCGGTGGAAATTTTGAGTTAAACGTAATTATACGTTGGTATGAAAAATAAATTCTCAGCGTTTTAAAAATAAATTCCCCGGCGTTTTAATGAACAGACAAATCGGAATTGCAGTACACAGCATGTTTAAAGTTACAGCTGTAAACGTTAACATTTAGGCACTTAGAAGAATCCGTATAGAAGGATTTAGGCGAGCAAGTCACCATGATTAAGAGTAGCGTATTCAACATTTTCCTTGGGGCAGTTTTCCTAGAGAATGCACAGCTACGCTATAAATAGAGGAGGCTGTGTCTCGGTACACAAGAGAGCAGAAGGGGTTCCAAGTTCTGCATTACTCCTGCACAAAGTGGAACACAGTGCTGTGAACAAAGTGGCAAAGCCTACATGTCCGATTATATAGCAGAGCTGACTTGAATGGACACAGGCAGGAATTCATTAGAACTCTGTGTGTGTGTGTGAACCGGAGACCGGCTGCGATCGCTCCGCTGGTCACCAATCCATTCCCACATCAAGGTCGCACCCATCATCTTCAAGATGCTCCATGCATTCACTTCCTGCCCAGCCGTGCTCGTATCAATCTATTGCTCTCCACTCGCTCAACCTTCCAGCATCTGTCGAGCTTCTGGACATCGTTGTCTTTCAGCTCGGCTTCGAAGTGTTCGGTAGAATTTGCAGGTAATACCAAGTATTACCTGACAGGGATTGCGACGTGAAAGTAAAGAAATGGGAAACTGTCATGTAACCATCACGCTTCGAAGAATCGAAAAGAAGACCTTCCAGCAAACACGGCTTTCTGCCGAATGCCCCCAGGGTTGAAGACCGTCCTTGTTTCCTCTGCCCTATGACGGATCCTCCCTAGGGCCGGATTAACCCAGCGGCTTTAGGGCCTGCAGGCCAGGACCTTGGATTTTCGGAGAACCTATAATTATGTTCATAAATGTTTTTCCTTAGAAATATCGCAATACAATACTGCGGCACTAAGATAAATCCTTCAGAGAATGTCGTCATTTGAATTCGTGGCGCCAAAATTATCACGGTGGCAAAGTTCAAAATACTTTTGTTTATTTTAACTCTGATTTATCTTTTACGATCACATTCAAACACCAGAACTGAAATAACCAACGTGAGTAACAATGGGGTTACTGGCACCAGGCATGGGTGGTACGAGTAACACTGGGAAGGGAAGGGAACTGAATATACAAAGCGGACCCGCCCAAATGTGTAACAGCCCCAGGGGCTCATCAAACTTAATCCAGCCCTGCCACCCCCCCAACACATAACACTCCTTCTGGACAGCGTCTTGAGATGCGGTCGAGGTTTACACGCGAGGACAAATCCACATCGCGTTGTGATAATAATAATAATAATAGTAGCATTTATAGAGCGCCTTTCACCCGAGGGTCACAAAGCGCTGCACAGGGCTGCGGAGAGAACGACATGTCAACAACGACAGAGAACGGAAAATCAGCAACGCATTTTTTTTGGGGGTTTTTTTTTTTTCATAATCCGAGCTGTGGAGAGAACGGCATGTCAACAACGGGGAGACAAAATAACTGAGAGTCAAGCAATCGCGATACATTATAAGACATAGGACACAAAAACAACAGGGAAATAACAATAATAATAATAATAATTCTACAACCAGCAAGGAGGGAAAAGATGTACCCGAGCAGACGCAGATCGGAAGAGAGAGAGCCAACATCTCAGCACGGCACCAGTGACCCGCTCCAACAATCCAAGCCAGGGTTGTACCTGGCGTGACCTCACCTGCTCTCCGTTTCTGTAGGTGAGCAGCGGCTCCCCGATGCTCTCATCCACCAGGGGCTCCTTACGGCTCAGGGAAAACTCCGGGAGGAAGACAGCACTCCGCCCCAGCTCTCCGTGCACCTGCAGAGACAATTGATAATAACAATAGCATTTATAGAGCGCCTTTCACCCGAGGGTCACAAAGCGCTGCACATGGCTGTGGAGAGAACGGCATGTCAGTAACATCAAGACAGATTAACTGAAAGTTACGCAATAGCTATTAATACTAATAATTCTAGAACAAGCAAGGAGGGAACAGGTTTTCTCCGAGCAAATCGGAAAAGAGAGAGCCACGGCACAGCACCACTGACCCACACCAACAGTCCAAGCCAGGGGAAGGAATAAATGTTCCTCTGAAGGCGAAGGTAGGAAGAGAGCCAACATCCTGGCACATCAATAGTCCTAGCCGGAGAACTTGTAGCAATGCTCGTCTTGAGAGAAAACATCATCATCATCATCACCATTGTCCGAAACAGCTTAATCCTGTACAGAGTTGCGGTGAGCGAGAGCCCATCCCGGCAGACACAGGGCGCAAGGCAGGGTTATACCCAGGATGGGACGCAAGTCCATCACAGGGCACCGGGGGCAATTTAGTCCGCAGAACAATTAACCTGTGCAGTGGCATGTCTTTGGACTGTGGGAGGAAACCGGAGTGCCTGGCGAAAACCCCCCGCGGACATGGGGAGAACATGCAAACTCCACACAGAAAGGCACGTTCTGTATTCATGGGCACGTCTCTAACCAGCTGTCTTCTCGAACATTATTGGTTCGAAGGCTTTCATGACCGATAGTATCCATAGTGTTTTAAGGGTGTAGGTCATGTGAAAAGGTTATGCGAGTGTGGTGTTTGTGTGTCCAGTCGTTTTTTCCAACTTATCGACGGTCACACCACACTGGCATAACCTTTTCACATGACCTAAACCCTTCGAACATTCCTGTTGCAATGCACGTTATAGTACCCTCTCCCATCCGGTTTCACTGACTAGCGCCAACCAGCATGGTGAAGTATGGCAGATGTGCTGTATAGATCGAGGTCCGATGTGTTTTCAGGTAATATGTGCTGGGAGATTCAGTTACTGAATTCAGTTCCTGTGGAAGCTCCAGACATTTGGAGCGCAAACGTTGGGCGTCATGCCGACCAACACATGGAACAACCCGAGAACACATCGGAGCGCGACACCCTCACGACCGGAGAGACGGAGGAAACCTTCAATGAGCAGTAGACCAACAAGGGGCTGTAAATCATTGTAATAATTACACTGTACTTACAAGGCCTGTACTGAAGTGACGATTCATCACTTATATTGATGTAGGCTTTCACGACTCACTGTATGAGAATTACTCTCAAGAGCTGCTCTTTTGGGATAGCCATGTTGAGCGTTCCTTCTCTGATGATGCCTCCAACGTGGGGAGGCAAAACGTTGCGAAGGAGGAGGAACGCTCGACACGGCTATCGCGAAAGGGCAGCTGTTGAAAGAAATTCTCATCAATCCATCCATCCATTTTCTAAACCGCTTGTCCTGGTGGGGGTCGCGGTGGCAGCAGTCCAATTCTCATCAATTATAATCAATTCCTACACTCAAAATACGTGAATTAAATCGTATGTGTGTGTCTAACCATGGATTATTTGCACAATACGTAAATCATTTTACTGTTCCATTTAATCTATTGGGGTGGACAAAACTGTACAAACGAGTTCGAAGAATAATCAAAACAATACACCCATGAGATTGCAAAACATGCTGAATTATTTCTCATTCCTGAACGAACTTGCTACCCCAACTCTTTATAATTCCTCGAGTTTCTGCCAGGTGAAAAGTCACCTTACACACGTAGCGTTTACAGTCGAATCATTCTTGACAAATGATTGCATTGTGAATAGAAACAGTTCGAGTATCCATCAACTCGCATTGCATATCCAATCTTTAAGTTGTACGATTTTTATTTTGAATCAACGCTTCCAACGAATTTATAATAAATCCAAAGTGGTCAAAAAATAATTTCGTAAAATTCAATCTCCACGGCAATCCATGCCGTCCCGCTTTCACGGTGGGATTTTCGCGCGCACACAAAGCAGCACAGAGAAACGTGATCATTAAATCAATCATCTAATGGACGCTTTTGTGCAGCCCTGCTCAAGGACCCCTGTCTGGGCACAGGGAAACATAATGACGAGCATAAAAGCCACTCAAAGCTCAGCGGGGAGGGCAACGGGGAGGGATATCTGGAATGATGCACTGTGTGGCCAGGAATGTTCAACTTGGGACATCAATCACAGCTCGTTGCAAGCGGGGCGGGGGGGGGACGTTCGCGTCCCGCTTGTTGGGAGACTTAACGCCGCGCTTTATCGATACTTCAGAAAACGTATTGTGAAGGAAGTCATGCGGACGTGTGGTTTGCAAGCTGCGCGCGTGCGTGTGTGAGTGTGTGCGAATTGCAGAAGCTCTCTGGCCAATTTTGCGCCCCAAGCAGGAATAATCTTTTGGGGTGCCACCCTTTCAATTTCTAAAATCCTAGGTGAGATGACAGACGAGACAGCCAAAGAGAGATATAGATGTGGCGAGATAAAGAGACCTGTAGACGAAAATAGAGGTCCAGTGGCGTGAGAGAAGGGAGATGCAGACGGGACTATCGTGCAGTGAAATGAGAGATGAACACGAGAGATATAGATGTACTGTAGTGATATAAGAGCGATGCAGACGAAAATAGAGACGCAGTGGCGGGAGAGTTGAGAAGACGACAAGCAAGATAGATAGATGTTTATTATTACATAAGAAAAATACCCAGTGAGCTTGCAAGCTCTTTATGGGACTCCTGCAACACAACAAACATGCGAGAGACGAGATATGTGTTAATTGCCTTGCTATGTTAATTATAATTTACATTTTGGCTAATGTCTGATACACGCGTTTATTTAAATACATCCGGAGCCACTTTAGCTGCTTGGGGCCCTCAGCCTTTGAAAAGTTGGCTTCTCACGAGAGTTGGTCACTACGCATCTAGTTACAAGAAAAGCAGTGTAATTATTTGTCAGGACACGTTGAATGGCGATGATGTTTTACGGCCTTTGTTTCAGTACACTGACAGAAGAAATCCTCCCAAATGGGCAAT
>JAZEWU010000001.1:31933378-31968497 GCA_036362915.1 Geotria australis
GAAAGACAACGATGTCCAGAAGCTCAATAGATGCCAGAAGCCCCTGAGTCTGGAGCAAGAAGAGAGGCCAATGCCCGCCGTCTTTAAGCCAGCACTGACTGTTATATCTCTAAATGTTGAAGGGCTGTCTGCAACTAAAGAAGAACTTGTTGCAATGGGAAACTGTTATATAACCATCACGCTTCAAAGAATCGAAGCGAATTCGAACCCTGCCGCCCCAATACGCACATAATCTCATCAGACCTCAGAAGCTAAGCAGCTTTTCAACCAGCAGCGGATTGACCCCAAAAACGGGCTCCAGATAGACGGATAGATGTTTATTATTACAGCAGAAAAATACCCAGTGAGCTTGCAAGCTCTTTACGGGACTCCTGCGACACAACAAACATGCGAATTGCTGACAATAATTAAAATTATTAAAATATATACGCCGCGACCCTGCATAGGACTAAGCGGTTTCTGAAAATGGATGGATGGAGAAAATATATACAAGATTCATATATATTACCAAATTTAAATCAACCGACAAGAAAACATTTACACACGTAGCATTGCACGCACCTTTCAATACTCACACGTTGGAAACAGAAACTGCATTTCAAAGGAGAGGACACTGTTGGTAGGTAGCCGGGATTCGGCTACCAGCCACGTCAAAAACAACATCGCGTGCGTCGCGGCTCACCTGTCACCTGCATTCCTCATGATAAATTCCAGCCCCGATTTAAGCCCTGAGCTCTCCACCCAAACTCTGGCCGGCCCCAAACTCTCACACCTCCCCTGCTGTTCCCAAGCCAGCGCGCCCCATCTACCACGCTGGGCTTTATAAATACTTTTGCTTGTCAGGGCTGACGACATTATCAGATGGACAACCTCCTGCGCGCACGCGAAGGGCCGTGTCGTGATTGACGTCCCCTCGGGCCAAGCTGAACTTTGTGCTCTAGAACCACGCGGGATCCGCTGCCTGCCGGAACTACCGGGTGGTGTTCAGCTGCACGTGTTCACTTGACGAGGAATCTTAGTGCCTAATGAACGCATCCCGATGACCCCCCCCCCCTGGGGATCAAGGTAGAAGCGTTCACGTCGCGATCCCTGGTCAAGTAATACTTGGTGTTACCTGCAAATTCTACCGAACACTTCGAAGCCGAGGAGCTGAAAGACAACGATGTCCAGAAGCTCAACAGATGCCAGAAGCCCCTCAGTCTGGAGCAAGAAGAGAGGCCAATGCCCGCCGCCTTTAAGGCCAGCACTGACTATTATATCTCTAAATGTTGAAGGGCTGTCTGCGACTAAAGAAGAACTTGTTGCAATGGGAAACTGTCATATAACCATCACGCTTCGAAGAATCGCATCGAATTCGAATGAACCCCCGACACAAGCCGCATAAGAAAAGAAATGGAATTGTTTTTCAACGATGTTCTTTCGGGAGAGCCGGGTCACCGAGCGCTTGCCCTCTGTCCTTTGCGACGTTTCGCCTCTCACGTTGGAGGCATCCGCAAGGCATTCTGAGATCTGAGGTTGAGCGTGCCGTGCCGTATTATATTGCCCTCTGCGTTGTTACTGATGACACCAGACGTGGCATTCGCACGGATTTTGTAACGGGTTTGCAATGTTCATCCGTCCTTCGAGGAACCGCGCAGGATTTAATTGGCAGTGTGGAATACAGCGCTGGCCTGTGTCTGCACGTTTTTGTGACCACTCGTTGAGAGAATTTATCCGATTATCGATATCACAAGTGCCTAAACAGCAGCTCAACTTTAAGCAAATAGTTCAATTCCATTGTGTATTTTTTATGCGAGTCATCATGACCCCATGCTACATACAGACAGAATAACAGATAGAGAGATGGGCTATGCTATCGTCATTCATGCTTTAGATAGATTTAGATATATGATGATTATTACAGCAGAAAATACCTAGTGGGCTTTGCAAGCTCTGGATGCACAGAGTTAAAGAACATGTCCTGACGGTTGCGTTTTTAGAGCTGCTCTTTCAGAAGAGAGGGAGATCGCTCGACACGGCTATCCCGACAGAGCAGCTCTGAAGAGCAACCGTCATGAATCGAGCCGTGGAAACCTACATCAGTACAGAACATGCACTGTTTATATTTGCAATAACAAAGCCGACATCTGTCGGGGTGGTGTGGTGAATAAAGCATACACGGTTTGCAGTTAGAACTGTATAAGTTCAACTCCCAATTGGGATTCGACCTGTCATCCATTCCGGAGTCAGTAAAATAAGTGAGACGTTATGCTACGTCATCAGTGCTTATCGTGTGTAGACGAATGTGTAATTTCCACCACCGGCTCAGGGTTATAAACAAAACACGATCGCTGCTGCCCGTGCCTGTCCGAGTCGGAACACCAATTTGCCTTTTTGAAAGAGAACAACATTATTTACATATTTACAGTACCGTCTATTTCTAAGCAGAGATAGGATCGGCCATTTACGAGGACGGTGGAATTAAATAACGGTGCACAGAAATGTTTACTGTATATTATTTTGAAAGTCCGAACGCTTTGATTTTAGGAGACCGTGCAACACATTTGGAATAGAATGTGTTTTTGGAAAAAAATAAATATAATCTGCTTTCACAGCGGGATTGACGAACCATTTGATTCGACACCAAACCGTTTTGCACTGCACCACAAAGTCGAGCGAGCGGGTGGGCAATGAGCTAGGTAGCTGTTCACACAGAGGCGCTCTGCTTGCAAAAGCCACACGGCGCACAAAAGCTCACTCTATACCCCTCGGTCAAACGAACATTTTGCATGTGCAGCGGCCTCCTTGTGCACCGCTCCTTAATTCATTAGGACGCGTGGCGAGGCATTTTAACTCAAAAGCTTTGTTTCAGGGCCACGGTGGCCTTCAACAACGGGGCCCTTGGTTAAGTGTGAAGCAACGAGATAGGTCGGCCCAGTGACTAAGCTGTAATGTGACCTTGAGTGGCTATGGCTGCATGGCAATACTCCTGGGATGCTTTGTTAACTGGATACAAGCGGTTAAAAATAAAAGGAGTATTACAGCGTGGCTGTAAGGGTGGTTCGTGGCGGGATTTTTTAGGTCCGCGAGATATTTTAATCGGTGGGTGAAAACTGCCCACCATCTCAATCGCTGTGGCAGATATTATTAGCGCCATAAATTAAGACCATGGTCGTGTTTATAAGTTTGTTCGTCCTCCCACACCCCAAATAGTTCAATGTTACGCCGTGACACCAAAATAAATTCTGTGGTGTGGAAAGCGTAACGAACTGTTCACCAGAATGTATTTTGAAGTTGGAAAGAGCGGATTCTCAGGGTGCCCAAACAACATGTCTTATTCTGCCAGTATCTATCATTCTATTCCAAGGGATTCATGACTATTGAAAACTTCCAGTGTGCAGTAGCCGGGTTTTAGATATTTTGTTGTGAGTCAAACGGCAACTGACGCCTTTTATGGTTAATTCAATTGTAATGCCAGATAATCCTCCGACTCATAACACCACTTAAACATTGGCTACTTGCGAGTTACATTTGTGTAAGCAATCATCCGACATTCCGTGTGTACAATGCGTAAGCCTATTAAAACGCCCGTTTGTTTTATTATTAACTAAACTGTGATTATGCCAGTACGGTGCTAAGAAAGCAAACACGTTGGCAGAGGCCAACACCACAGCTGGCTGCTAAGGGGCTGGTAAACACAGCTGCGTGACATTTACTCTTATCCCCACCATTTAGCAGAATACTGTATAAAGTAGTGTCTGCCAGACACTATGCATTAAACTGCGTTCGCTTTGAATTCTTTGTTCACTCACTGTAACTGTGTTGTGCAGAAAGCCAGCCAGCTAGCCTGCGACCCAATCCAAACCACAGCTCTCTCTCTCAGTTGTACGCCCGGTGGCACCGGTCTCATTGTAACAAACTTCTGGTCGCGCTAATGGCTACGAGTCTAATGAGTTCCTGATGGATAAGTAGTTTAACAATACCCAAAATATCAATGACGGCTCTGTTGTGCGTGTCTTGCCAAGCGGGCAAATGAGTAGCTTAGCTGCCTCCCTACTCTGCTCTCTTGCAAAATATACTTGTTAGTCATTACCCATATTTCAAAGTATGGGTTTACATCAAGGAAATATGTTTCCACTTAAAATTAGTGTACAAACATTCGTGCAAATCTCGGTTTTTTTTTTGTCAGAGCGAGAAACACATGGACATAGACCCGACTGGCGCTACAATCGCTCTTGCTAACAGCGTGTGGCCACGCAAGTGCAGTGATTACGAATAGTTGTGGAAGTATTAACATTATTCCGAAAATGTCACACTCGTAAATGTTTTCGTTACCTAAGCTGAATGTCTTCACGAAACCTTTTTGACAAGTGCTCTGCTGTATCCATTCTCAGACATTCAATCTCACCCGTGAGGCTTGACTCCTGCACAAACTTTCGAGTTTTACAATACCCTATGAGGTTTGCCTGCACAATTGTGACCGAAAGATGGTACTGTACTCACGAGCACGTGTGTTTATCAATGCTACACGCAATAAGTAAACACAACATTAATATCAAGCTTTTTGTATATGTAAAAATTCATTTTTCTGTGAATATGTCACAGACGATTGCCTTTAAAGCATCTGGGATTGTGCTTGATGGAAAAAACACCCATTAAAGTTTTTCCCCCATAAAAAGAAGATCAACTGCAGATTTTTAATAAAATGCATCCATAAAATGCAACCCGTAGTTTCAAAAACCAGGCCTGCCATGCAATATAAGGCAGAGCCATCTTCCAATCCCTGACATAAAACATCCAGGAACATCTTTGTATACACGTGATAATCTTCACCTATTGTTTTGGGTAACCTGAGCAGCAAAACTGGTTTCAAAAATTCCCACATTTTCGTTTCACGAAGCATGTTTTGCGTTTGTAGAAAAATGAAAACCGCGAGCTTCGTTGCTCGTTATATTCTGATTAAACATTTTTTTTTTACGGTTGGTCTGCGCAAGACATTCATTTGTCTAATGTAGTCGCGAGCTACATACTGTTTAAGTTTTCACCACATATGCAGCAGAAAAGGAAAACACTCGAGCATCTGGCAAAGTGAACTTCCTGAGGTATAAGTCACACGCATTAACTTCCAATGACTTGCAGCACACATGTGCGCCACTGAGGAAGACACCGGGAATGAAAACTAACATTGAGCGATGCGCGTAAATAAATATATTACTGCTGCTTCAATTCTGACTAATTTTATAGACCGCAGATTAATGGCCTGGAAAATTAGTTATGACGGCACTCAGCATCAATATTGTTAGCACAGCTACGAAGTTCATGCTCTTCGGTGGGAAAAAAAACCCACTGAAAAATGAGCTCGGTAATTACGATCAATGTTTCCACGCGTGTTCTATGCTTCATTAGCTTATTAACTCGAGCCTCTGCAGTTGTAGTGTTTTCTTACTACAGCGGCCGTTTAAATGGGCTTCGCTGTTAGGTGCATAGGAGGCGCTGAACGTCGCTCAGCAGAAATGAAAACATCAATGTTGATTGTTGAAACAAGATCTCCAAACTTAAAATGCAAATGTAGCGCAGTCGTTACGGTAGGGCGGCGGCTACGTCGCAATGCAAAACACCAGCGAGGAGTAAATTGCTACTTTCATTCAGCACGGGTGGTTGGGTTTCAAAATGTGGGTCTCCACAGCTGGCAAAAAAACCTCTTCTTTTTTGTCCGCTCGCCTTAAAACACGCAGAGCACTGGTGTCAGCACCTTTGTGCAATATTGAAGTAATCTCACGACCGTGACCAAAAAGCCGCCCTGATCCCTAATCACATTTTCATCGCCTCGTCCTAATCCCAACCAAAAACAAAGTGGCAAAAGAATAACGACGGGGTTAAATATGGGCCCTTTCCGCATGAGCTCTGCCATAGCCACCTGCGTGTGTGTGGGCTCGGTTTTGGCTACGAGAATTGAGAACGTTGCATTGCGATTTTTTTTTCCGGTTATCGGCCAAAATTCCCGTTTGGAGAGCAACGAAAATGGCTCGCGCGCAACGCTCTTTTTTTTTTTCACTTGCGTCAAATGTTGCAATTTTTCTTTCCTCCGTTGCAATCTGTTGTATCCAGCGGGGATTTATGATGTCAAATTTCTGTAACGTACTGCAATGCGTACAGCCGTTTATAAGCCAAGCAGTCCTCGGTTGAGCATTCTTACGGGTGTTGCAATTTTAAAATAACATACTGGAACTAATGGTCGAGACAGAAAAAAACGGCCGGGAGGCCAAGATTATGCCTTAGTTCACACAAAATACCAAGACAGAAATCCCCCATATAGCCTCGAACAAATTGTTGGGGCAAGTGCCGTAAACGAGCAGCTATGAAGGTCGACATGACCCACGTGGGCACGGTGAAGCCATCACCATTCGCGGCCACCTTTGTCTCCCCAGAGCTGATGTTTAAACACCCCACCACATACTCAGTCAGGGCAACCTAGCGGAGACCCAGAACCGGTTCGGATATTCGTCACCGATGATGGTGAAAAGGACAAATTGAACTTGGGTGGTGGGATTGGTACCTGAGCGTGCTAACCGCTTTTCGACCACTCCCCACGCGCTCACACACACACGGCCACACGGAAACAGTTCAACATGCGCGAAATGTGAAATTTGCACTGGTAACGGAATGAACCGCGGACAGTAGTAGGCGAATAAGCTTTGCTGCCTCATTATCTTGCAAGATAAGTGGTTATTAGATCAATTTGAAAGAAGGAGCTGAGCGCAGCCGAGTACCGGTTTTTAACCGGCTAGAGTGCGCAGACCAAGGGTCAAGGAGCAGCCACTGATGCGGAAGAAAACAAGATGAGGGCATTGTCCATCACTGTTCATAGTCCCATGAACTCTAACCTTTCCGAGTTGCGTGCTTCGAAAACACGACAAAGGGACAAATAAATAAATAAAAATAAACAAAAGTTGGCAGCACGCCCGAAGCAAAAGGCCAAGAGAGCGGAGCGAAAACGTCGACATGCATCGCCCGTTAAAGGGTTAAGAGGGTTTTGCGACCAACTTTTTCAGTTGGTTAAATTATTCCCAATACGTGGAGATGCCACTTGATTAATTATTTTTTTTATGTTCAAAGCAGCTTCACAAACATGGACACATTTAATGTTATTACGAGATTAATTGAGACGCTTCTTTGTTTTTCGTTAATTGAATCTTTTGAAGGTTTTCTAAAAAATGACTAATGATTTTCAAATCATCTATAATTAATTCCCACAACTCTCGTACCCAGTGATGTGACCGCTTTACGTACACGAATGCCGGATAATTATTAATACATACACACGCGCCAGCACGTGTCAAAAAATATGCAGATGATATGTAAAAATAGTCTGTTGCAAGCGCATACTACAGAATTTTGACAACGGGCTTTGCCAGAAGACGGACGGCCAAGAGGAACGCAGGAGTGGCAGTCAAATAACTGAACACGCACTAGATTCATGATGGTTGCATGTTGATGCTTCCAACGTGGGAGCCGAAACGTCGCGAAGGAGAGACGGAGATCGCTCGACACGACTCTCCCGAAAGAACAGCTCTGGAAAGTAGAATTGTTACATCAGCCCGTGTGGAGGTGTAAGATATATTTCCCAAGTGTAGGATCGCGAGATCGATTTAGAAGGCCTTCCTCCAGCAGTGGACTGATCATGACTGATGATAATGATGAGGTACAGCAACAAGCATCTTAGAGGCAACGATTATGTCAACATTTTAAAGCCACGAGACAGGTCCAATTACGCACGCACGCATAGATCATGAAGCCACCAAGAGTAGACAAACGTCGAATTTTTACCAGTTGGAGAAGTAACACATTAATATTCCACGAGGATTACAAGGGATTTATTTATCTACACACAAGGCACTTTTGGTTGAGCCCTGTCAAGCCTAATGCACACCAGAACGTACGAGTAGTCTTGTTTCATTGTTTATAACAGGAAAATATACGGCTCAACACAATGTACATGTCAGACAGCTCAACAGATGTGGCGTGAGACCGTCTATAAATGATGGCTGGTAGGCGGTTCGAAATCCCCGAGAGTATAGTTTCATGGCAAAGTAGATATTTAAGCCGTTTAAGAAGTACCATAATCGGAAGGGATGGGGTGATTGAGTGGGTTAAGGGAGGGGGGAGGGTATGTGGGCAGAAGCCGTGTCTTCACACACAATAGTTCACCGTCTGCTTCAATGCCTCAGAACGAAAATGCCCTTTGTGGGTTTCATGGAAGCTGGGCGTGCGAGCACAGGTGTGGAACATTTGTTCGGAACGGTGTACTTTGTGCAGATGGGGTTAATATATTTTTCCCTCTTTGCCTCTCACCCACACGCAGGCTCCGTGCCCACTCCTGCCCACGTAATTTCGGGGCTGGATAATTTAAACGGAGTTTGAGTGAAATGTCACCGAAAATTAACCGTTTCAACAGTAATTCTTTCCAAACAAGAAACGGTTTACGAGACTATAAAAGACCATGCCATCTTTTCTCTGCTTTGCACCGCTGTTACATAACCAGAAGCTTCAAGCCATGGAATCAGTGCACTTTGAACAGTTTGACCTCGAAGAAAGTAACTCACAAAATGCTTAATTGCGTTGCAATTGTGTGTTCTTTGTCCCTTGGTCAACAGAGTTCTAAAATATATACTGTTTGTAATGTAACGGTGTGCTTTATTTTTCAAGTACATATTAACCTTCTGTGTGAATAATGTCAGTATAGTTTCCCTCCACTGCGTTGCTGCCTGTGCGAACGCAACAACATCGTTGTTTCCATAGCCCATGTTACTTTAGAATTTCCCCTTAAATAACTTGGAAGAATATTCAACCTGGCCCACGATTCGGAAACAATGCCACTACTAAAACGATATTCAATATTTAGGTTAAGAAAATTCAGCTCAAACAGTCATTATTTTAAAACAATTCCAGCGAAAAGAAGTATGATTAATGAGACAGAAACGTTTTTTTCAAGGATATTTAAAGAGCAAGTGTTGGTTTTTTTTGCCAGCGTCACAGTGAAATCGCACGGTTGGTAACCACGCTTTACAAACATCTGGACCGAAACCGATTTGACAACAGTGGCACAATATGGACCTGAAAAAAGAGACACCTGAAAAAGAGCAGCGTTGTTCTTGCGCAACGTTCGCACGTAACACCTGACCTTACCTGTGGAGTTGCGACGGTGAGCAAGCAAAGCAGCGGTATCAGCAGCCCTTCCATGGCTAAAGGAGGTTCGCATGAGCACGCAGGGGCCACCTGTCCATTCCACACCTTTACACCTGCACGCCGGCGTGAGACAAACAGCGTTTACAATCGTCAGGTTCGTCATTACTGACGCCGGGAAACTCACTCCGACGCAAATAACTCAGCGGGCGGGTATTCAGATTGGCTTTGGGTGGGTACTGATAAAGTGGATTACGCCACAAGGGTTGCCAGTCAAACGCTGAGACTTATTACGCTCCGGTCGCACACGCAGTAGTAGCAGCAGTGTGCTTTCAAATCACGCGTTTTTGTTAACGTACACAGCAACTAGGAGGACACCGGTATCTTTCAAAGCAGAGAGCAAGCGATAGGGAGAGAAAATCACTCACAAATACAATTGTCTATGGAAATTAACTACGCGAGAAACAGGATTGTACAAGTGATTAACTGTGTAATCAACACACGCAGCAGCGAGTACAATGCTTTACACTAAAGCCGGCAAAATATACGTAAATATACATAAAACAAACTTACAATGAAATTCCTCCTCCGCTTGGTTCTCAGTGTGTCCTGCGCGGGCTGGAAACCCGGCCCAGCACTGGTGTCATAGGGTATAAACGCAACCGAGAGAGAGACGCTCTTCTGTAAACAAGGCAGCTAATCGAACAATGATCAACGAAGACAAGGAAGCCGAGGACTTGCAGGTCTTCCCCTTGACAGAAGCCGAGACACAACTGCCTCCCCACGCAGCCCGCTTCCTACGTATTGTGTCTCCAAGCCCTTGTCCGGACAGAACAGCACAGCAGGGCAGACAGAGAAGGGAGCTCCCACCCGCAGCGATGCTGCTGCTGCTGCTGTGTGGGGCTGGGGGAATGGATGCACGACCGGGCAGCGCTCGGTCTCGTTTCCAGCACACTCTAAAGGCTCAGCGCCTGTGGCTCTGTCGCTCAGTCGGGTTTCCGCGTTTTATTTAGCACCGCTTGCCCCAACCCTCTCTCGTCCTGACCGCCCCTCTATCCTCTCCCATCCCACGCCTCCAACCAACAAACCCGCCAACCCCCCGGCAGCACCAACGCAACCACCCCACTACAACCGCCCACCAGAAAAAAAACCAAAGACAAAGATCCCCCCCGTATAGCCTTAACAGACTGTTGGGGCAAGTGCCGTTAGCGAGCGCCTATGGAGGTCGACACGGCACACACGAGGGGGTGGGTGACCGGCACCACGCACGGCCGCCTTTGTCTCCCTAGTGGCGATGTTTACACACCGCACTAGGTGCTCATTTGAGGCTGAGTCGACCTAGGGGAGGAGGCCCAGGACCGGTTCAGAAAATCCGCACCGGTGTTGGCCGTGAGCGGGATTCGAACTCGGGTTGCCGAATTCGTAGCCCAGCGCGCTAACCACTGGGCTACCGCTCCCCACCACAACCGCCCACCACAACCGGCACCACCCCCCCCCATCACCACCAAGGTCCTTCTACCGGTCCGGAGGAATGACATAATAATAGCATGTATAGAGCGCCTTTCACCCAAGGGTCGCAAAGCGCTGTACAAGGCTATGGAGACAAGGGCATGTTAACAACATCAACACAGATAGTGAGGCTGGCCTGCTGACTAAATTCCCCCCCCCACCGGTGCACTTTGATGGACTGGCGTCCCATATTGGGCATAGCCCTGCCTTGAAGTGACGGCCATGTTATGGGGACGCTGGCAGATTTTTGCCGCTCTTAAGATTGCCAGTTTCGCGACCTTTCAGTGTGTTTTCGAAGCAGCCTTGATCGTTTAATTTGTGTTTGTTTTTATTCATTGTTTTTTTTTCTCTTCCCGTCGTTGTAGACATGCCGTTCTCCCCGCGGCGGCCCGTTTGCGGCGCTTTGTGACCCTCGGGATAAAAAGGCGCTCTTTAAAATGCTATTATTATTAATTCACCCGGTGTCTGCCGGGATTGTCTACGGCTCACCGCGACCCTTTAACAACTATTACGCGGGTTAAGAAAATGGATGGATGGCTGGGGCTGGCTGCGCAAGCGAGTGAGCGAGCGAGCGATTGGTGGTGGTGGTGAGACCCGGATTGCATGAGACGACTGGCGATTTGGTTGGGGAAGGGAGTGGGACAGGCAAAGGGGATGTTGCTCCCCGCCTCGCCAGGGGGACTCGGAGCGCCCAGAGGGCACGCATGTGACCGTGACTCGAGTCACGCTACTGAGCGCGGAGCCGGCAGCGTGAGATGCCGGCTCCCCATTTCGGTCACCCTTCCCTTCCCTGTCTCCCTCCGTGTTTGTCTTTGAGAAAGTGACGACCGTCTTAGGGGACGCTGGCAGATTTTTGCCGCTCTTAACATCGCCAGTTTCACGACCTTTCAGTATATCCGAAGTAGTCTTAATCATTTATGTTCTGTTGCTTTGGTTTTTATTGGTTGTCTTTTTATTTCGTTGTTGACATGCCGTTCTCTTCGCGGTCCCTTGTGCAGCGCTTTGTGACCCTCGCGTGAAAGGCGCTATATAAAATTATATTATTAATATCCATCCATCCATCCATTTTCAGAAACCGCTTAATCCTATTAAGGGTCGCGGTGAGCCGGAGCCTATCCCGGCAGACACAGGGCGCAAGGCAAGGTTATACCCAGGCTGGGACGCCAGTCCATCACAGGGCACCGGGGGCAATTTAGTCCGCAGGCCAATTAACCTATGCAGCAGCATGTCGTTGGACGGTGGGAGGAAACCGGAGTGCCTGGCGAAAACCCACGCGGACACGGGGAGAACATGCAAACTCCACACTGAAAGGCCTCCGAGCCGGGATTCGAACCTGGGACCCTCTTGGTGTGAGGCGGCAGCGCTAATCACCGCGCCACCGTGCTGCCGTTCGTGTCAGTGATTTTTAATCAGTGTGGGTGTGGTCTTCTACATTGAATTTTACCTGGGACCCCAGCATCACCAAGACCGCCTCAGCACACGCAGGGTCCCACCTATGGGTACCTTTATGCCAGTACACAAATTATGCAAAATTGCATAGAGGGTTTATCGTTTATAGTTTTATTATTTCCAGAAAGGGTAAAAATATCTGTACTCTTTTTTACACCCCGGTCCCACGTTTGCCAGTTTGCATTTTCTTAAATGCTGATTGAGAAATCTTCTATCCGGGGGAGTCTTTGTCTTTATCTCGGCCGTATGATTTAGATTTTCGAGAGCGTTGACTCAAATTGGAAGAGACGCGTGTGTGGCTGTGCGTGTGAGGTCCGCGTGATGCAGGCAGCACTGATTCACAGATAAGAGATGATGTGTCTGTCCCGGCAGTCGGTCAGTTTTAAATTTAAGCCGAAAGGAACCGCCAAGCTGCTGTAGCTCGTTTTAACAGTTGTCCAGCGGGGAGGGGGTAAACAAGTTACAAGATCTCAGGACGCCGGGGGCCAATTTAGTGGGGACGTGCATATAACCATCACGCTTCGAAGATTCGAATCGAATTCGAAAAGCAGCACTTGCCCCATACTTTACTTTTAAAGCCTGTACAGCTGATCTTTACCTTTGTCCCGCGTGACCCGTTTACCGACCATCAGGCGCGTCTAGCGTGTTACGACTTCACGTACACTTTAACCAAGGGCAGATCGGTAAAGGTGGACAGGCGGACCCCGGTCTCGCCTCTAAACGCACGTGAGTGATGGCTGTGTCGCGCCTGTGATCCACCCCAGGGTTAACGGATCACGCGTCAAGACCCCCACCCCCCTGGCTGGGCTAACGGGGAGCCAGGAGATGACTGGAAAGCGAGCGGGGTTGTGCACGTGGCGATACGAATATCCGTACATTCATTTTCAGAAACCGCTTAATCCTGTACAGGGTCGCGTTGAGCCGGAGCCTGTTACGGCAGACACAGGGCGCAAGGCAGGGGAACACCGAGGATTGGACGCCGGTCCAAAGCAGGGCGCCTGGGGAAATTTAGTCAGTAGGCCAATTAACCTGGCAGCATGTCTTTGGAGGGTGGAAGGAAAGCGGAGTGCCCGGCGAAAACCCACGCGGACACGGGGAGAACATGCAAACTCCACACAGGAAGGCCCCCGAGCCGAGATTCGAACTCGGGGCCTTCTTGCTGCAGCTCTCGGCTGCAAAATATAGTTACAGCAGTCAATGATTCCGAAACGATATTCCGATAAATGACGTAGAATTGCACTTACCGTTGCGACGCTAAGGGGGCTTCGTTGTGATGCTCGAAGAAGGTTAACTTACACGCACCTTTGTTTTCTCCTCGATAGCGTAATGTCCCATTTCACCTCCGGCTTGCTGGGGTCATTCCGATCATCCACAAGATAAATAGTCAATAGAGTAGGCTCTTGGGGTCATGTGGTAGTAGTGTGCACGCAGGCACGCGTACACGTGCCTTCCACACTTGCGTACGGTGGTGCGGTGAGTAACGCTGCCGCCTCACAGCAAGAACCACCCGGGTTCGAATCCCGCCTCGGGTGCCTTTCTGCGTGGGGTTTGCGTGTTCTCCCCGTGTCCACGTGGGTTGCCGCTTTCTTCCCACAGTCCAAAAACCACGCTGCCCACCCACGAGTTAATTGTCCCGACTAAAAATACCGCGGTGCACTGAGATGTTTATTTACTTGCTTGCTCCTCCCGCGCTGGTAAACAGTTAAACAGAGCCACACAGCTCAACGGTTCATTCCAGCAGCATAGATAAAACCTGACCGGCGTGTGATTAACCATGCTGGACTCCGCTGGGGAAATACAGCGGTTTCGCTAATCAGCTTGATCAAACAGAAAATTGCGTCTGCTTGCGGTCGGAGTGTAGTGGGACCGCAAATAGAACACACCTCCACCTGTAATTACCATCACTGCTGTACCCACAGCCAGGGCCCCCACGCTGTGCTAAATTGATAAACGATTCGGCGTCGTGTACCGTGAGCTGTGTTGGAGAAATCGGCATGTGCGTTAAGCAACACACTGTCGCTGGCGTCACAGCAAAATCACCCTGTGTTCGATGCCCGGCTCGGGTGCCTTTCTGAATCAAGTTTTCATGTTCTCATCCGTGTCCGAGTGGGTTTTTCGTCCGGTACTTACGGTTTCCTCCCACAGTCCAGAGACACGCTCACGCTGCTGCGTAGGTTAATTGGCCTGCTGACTAAAATTGCCCCCGGTGCCCTGTGATGGACTGGCGTCCAATCATGGGTATAGCCCTGCCTTGCGTCTTGTGTCTGCGCGGGATAGGCTCCGGCTCACCGCAATCCTGTACAGGATTAAGCTGTTTCTGACAATGATGATGATGATGAATTGCCCTTGGCGCCCTGCGATGAACTAGCGTCCCATCTTGGGGAATAGCCCTGCCTTGCCGGGGAGAGATGGAGATCGCTCGACACGGCTATCCCGAAAGAACGGCTCTGAAGAGCAACCGCCATAAATCGAGCCGTGAAAACCTACATCGGAACATTATTAATATTAATTTGCGTGTGCGTTAAACTGGGCGTTTTCCTCTTTCTATAGACACTACCATCACTAAATCGATTTGGGGCGTTGTAAGGTGCTATCTCTGTCGACAAATGTGAAAATTCCACGTTCATATGACGGGGAAAGTACATCGATGATGTTCCCGGTCACCTGGTCTCGCACACTGCACGATCGCTGGTAGGAGACCTTCATCCAGCAGCACATTGATCATGGCTGATGATGATGCTGATGGAGCAATTCCGTGCCTGCGTCGACTCTAGTCGGGATTTGAACGCGAGGTCGCATTGATGTTGGTAGCTTTAACGATTAGCTCTACTAATGGCACTGTACGCAGGCTATTAAACCTAACTGAGCACCATTAGATAAATGCGTAATTGGCGGTGACGTATTTAGTAATAATTACACGTTGCACGTTGCGGTGAAGTGCAATTTATTAATAATGTGTTTCTCTTTCCGCTTCATTAACCAGCCCAGGGTGCTTAGTCCGTTAAATTTTAATACGGTCGTTCACCACTTTGTCTGATATTCAAATAATGAACGTTAGGGCCGTAAGGATTCCACGGCTCCAACCAAATAACACGTAATGCCGAGCGGTGTTGGCTACGCAGCGCCTGCCCGGGGGTCAAGGTAGAAGCGTTCACGTCGCGATCCCTGTCAAGTAATACTTGGTATTTACCTGCGAATTCTACCAAACGCTTCGAAGCCGAGCCGAAAGACAACGATGTCCAGAAGCTAACCATCGTGCTTCGAAGAATCGCAAAGAAGAAGAAGCCCCTGGCCTAGTAACCATGCGCTGTGGAGGCAGCAGCGAGGGTTGGTGGATCACCACACAGATGTTGTGAAACAACCTTCCCGTGGGCTTTGAGGATGAGCCATACCGTGGCTCGCCAGGAAAAGGCAGTACAGATTTTTTTTTTACTTACCTGTTCCATTCTCAACCGGTGGGTCGCGAGCTATCAGTGAGCGCCACCTAGTAGGCCGTGTAGATCATACCCAAGTGGGTCAAGAGTGGGGTTTGAGTTGCAAAAGGTTGAGAACCCCTGGGATAGAGATTTGCGTGTTTTCCCCCTCGCAGGTGTGGATTTTTCCCAGGTGTCTCGGTTTCCTCTCGCTCGTGAATCGGCTGCAACCATCTTAATATATAAGAGGCCGCAGAGCTTGGACAATTGTTGGCGGCTGCCCAACCGCTTGTCAGTGATACGTCGCGCCTCCGTGTCGTGCGCGTTACAAGTTGAAATGATCATCATCATTATTGGCTCATTTAAAAACAACCACTCAGCACGTGGTCATGGTGCCGAAATACATATTCTGGCTATTTTATAGATGGCCTCGTGGAGCAGCGGTGCAGGAAATAATTGGACAATCTGGAGTCGTTTGAAAAGCAATGTGCCAGGAAATTTCATTCTTAACCAACATCAACAGCCGTGAATAGTTTTCTGTATGGTAAGGGCCTACATGCATGCAAAGAACCCCAACACGTGTTCGCGTTTAACAATGGAATGGGGAGCTCTGTAATGTTGGATTCTCCGAACTTTAACAACGCAACTATGAACGAAGGACTAACGAAGCAAGACAACGAATGGGAAGATTTGAAAGTGTTTTCTTAGAACAATATATATAACTTGAGGATGGATTTTACAATTTTCTCAGTACGATGTATTAGGTCAATTGCACCTTCCGTCACTTAATTTTACAACCATAAAATGCATCACATTCTAGAGCGTTTTTTTTTGTTGATAAGCAAAAGCTGTAGCAGCCCAAGGCTAGCAGCCATCATAACAATTCACTCCATGCATCACATGAGCAAATACGTAACGTTAAGTGCAGGCATAATTCTAAATGTTGACTCTTCTATTAGGCCCATTATTTTCGTAATTTAATAAGTGTTTAACAGTCAAATTATTGTGTTAGTAAATCAACTTGACATCAAAGTCAATTGCTGTGTATTTATAAAGATGCGCCCAATATAATTATTTTGCATTACGCTCGCTTCCAATAAACACAAAGATCCTATTTGACCGAATTCAACACTGAATAGCTGTGTTTAAACACAGTAATGCACATTTAATTTAACTAGTTATTTTAAACTAGAATTCAGCTGGGCTGATGTAGCTGCTCTAAACATTGCGGTTGAGCAAACAACAACCTCACTGGAATGAAACTCAACAAGAAGCCACTCAGAGGCAACAGAATTACTTTGGAATTGACGCTTGCAGCACCGCAATGTGTCCATGATTGGACGAGTAGTAGAATGCAATGTGGAGAAGGCGTAGCAATCGGCGTTCACTTTGTTTTTCTAAAAAGCACTGCGATCAAATTATACATTCGAGGCTTTGAATGAAAGAGATGCGCAGCAGCTTTTGTTTCATTATATTTAAAACATCATAAAAAAAACAAAATGTGTCACCGTTTAGTAAAGCAAAATATCAGGCTAATAAAAAAAAATCTATATTTTATAAAGGAGTTGGAAGACATAACGTTGCGTTTCGGCCGATTGACCTGATTTAGTACAACAGTTGCAGTTACACAAGGGTGGAACGGTGGCGCAGCGGTTAGCGCACTGCGCTGTAAGTTGCATTCCTCACCGCCGCTGACACAAGCCGCTTCTGACACGAGTAGCGACCCTGAGTAGCCTCTTCACCAATCCGTACTGGATAGCGTGGCTCAGAACGATCAAACAACCCCATGACTGACACGGCACGGGGAGACCTTCATCCTGAACTGGATCGACAAAGGGCAGTTGGTTATTCTATCACGGAATTATACGTAACAGTAAACTGCTATTGGAAACCTCGTGTTAGTACGCTGCAACCTTTTTGATATTTTTTCCCCACTAAAGTCAGAATGTTAAGTGAAAACAGAAATCGACTGGCTTATATCTATTACAGCTTCAACTTTATCATTCGGACATGCCCTTGCTGCGTAAGGAAATTAAAACGGAATTAGTAACCGAGGCGCAGATTGCTGAAAAATATATCTTAAGGCAAAAGATGCGACTCACTTGTAAATAGGGACGCGAAACAGCAGCCGTGTTTAATGTGTTGCTATAACGTGAGCTATATTTAGCAGCTTTCAACACCACTGCCAATGCAGCCACCGGAATCGTGTTTGAAGTCGCACTGATTGACTTGTATGGGTTACAGACTTAGATGCACTGCTCCCATCTCAGTAATTTCGGCTTAACTCTAGCCTCCGAGGCTTTTGTCTTTGGCCTTTGTACCCGGGTTGTGGGCCGCTCCCAGGGTGAGTCACTCACTGTTGGAGGGTTGAACAACAATCTTAAAAAAGCATCGAGCGGCTCAGAATTTTGGCCACAAACATCGGTGAAACATTCCAGCACATCAACCCACTACTCCCCGATCATGGGGCTATTGGACCATAATTCACCACGGTAGTCGGTGTGGGTTGGTGATGAAAAGGAGCATAGACAGTACAGTACAATACCAAGGTAGGTGGCCCTGCGGCAACCTACAACACCCATTGCGTGCACGGTTGTGCATGCCCATCCAAGCAATTTCAAGGCTCAGACCGCCTTAGCTTATTCCTCTGCTTTGCGATTCTTCGAAGCGCGATGGTTAAATTACAGTTTCCCATTTCCTTACACAGCCCCTTGCATTTTCATTGAACTCCGCAAGGTCTTTTGAGCTGCAGAGGTTTGGTAGTAGAGCACAGACAAGGCAGTGTTCCATAGTATGGTCTGCTTCTCCACATTCACAGGTAGTTGGGCCGGACTTGTAGCTCCATCTGACCAAAGCATCTTTTGATCGTCCCGTTCTAGTTCTCAGCCTTAGCTTTTGAGATGTGATAATGTTGGACACATTCCAGGTACTTTGGTTATAGACTTCCATCCATCCATCCATTTTCTGAAACCGCTTAATCCAATACAGGGTCGCGGTGAGCCGGAGCCTATCCCGGCAGACACAGGGCTCAAGGCAGGGGAACACCAAGGATGGGACGCCAGTCCATCGCAGGGCGCCTGGGTTAATTTAGTCAGTACGCCAATTAACCTGGCAGCATGTCTTTGGACGGTGGGAGGAAACCGGAGTGCCCGGCGAAAACCCACGCGGACACGGGGAGAACATGCAAACTCCACACAGAAAGGCACCCCGAGCCGAGATTCGAACCCGGGACCTTCTTGCTGTGAGGCGGAAGCGCTACCCACTACGCCACCGTGCCGCCCGGTTATAGACTTATGGTGCATTATTCCTTTGATATTACATTAATGTTACAAAATGTACGGTTCTAGATTAGATACATTCTTAATTTAATTTCTGGGTTTTTTTTACGTTTTAATGGAGGATGCTCATTTATGTAAAGACACCTTGGTTTAAAGAGCGGCGCCTGAACGAATGCAGTTGGATCGATTGATGTACACGTAATACCACACGTTCAATTCAATTCAACTTTATTGTCAATGCTGCCATATGTACAGGACACATAGATGATCGATATTCCGTTTCTCTCATACGCCGGTGTTGGCATACACGTTGTAGCTAATTATTGAATAACTTATACTCAGCCTTAGCATAAGTGAAATTAACCCAACGAATGTCACAACTCAGAGGCAATGGAGATACATCACAAGTGCATCGTGGAGGGGTAGCAGTTAAAACCGGTTTATCCAGCTGCTAATTCTGTATCTCTCTTGTCCAGTAAGTGCGGGTGGCATGTAGGTGTTGTGTCTTCGGCAGCACGACAGGCGTCCTCCTGGCCAGGACACCCTCAGGGAAGCCTTGTCATGTTCTATCCTGTATCACATCTCTCGGATCTTTGCTCCAAAAATAAGGTTCACACTTCAGCTTAGTTTAGAAATGCCCAGGCTTTTACAATCGCATAATCGGTGGCTCTTCAGAGCTGCTCTTTCAGGATAGCGGCGTCGAGCAGTTTCCATCTCTCCGTCGCGACGGTTCGCCTCCAGCGTCGTAACGCCTGATGATGCTTCAGATGTGGGAGGCGAAACGTCGAGAGAGAGAGATAGCTCGAAGTGGCTATGTCGTAAGAACAGCTGAGGGAAAACGTTATTCCTCAGGCACATTGTTACGTTGATCTTCATCATCTTATCCAGTTTTTTTCAACAACAATCCAGCCTACTCTCACTCACCTATGTATTTCATAATTTTTTGATCCCAGTCCACATTAAATAATTAAATTAGGTGAACATAGCCCGACGAGTTTTCATTTGTGTCACTCCAATCACGGCACATTTACAACATATTCTATCTACAATATCTACCATTTCATGCCAGGTATTACGCGTGTTAAAATGAGTACGGGCCCAAAGTCAGGGCATCACAACACTTATCAACAGTGTATATTATTAGTTAATGCTAAACGGAAATCTCTCTGAGCGTATCTCGAGCAGGTGCACGTTGTTTATTATAGCACTCAGTAATTGTCTGGCAGGTACATCGCAATCCAATGTTCCCTACATCGCCTCCCTGTATGGGTTTTGAATGTGGATAACAACTCAAAATAACTCTTGGGCGATGGGCCGTTAGATACCTACCAATATGGACCTAAGAAGGTGCAATGCTCAGCATTAACCCGCTGCGACCTTAATGCGCTTCCCAGCATCCCAATTCCATCCGTCCCAATTCCGTGAGCTTGCGTGTTAGCCACGCATTCCACTTTATTTGGCACCGACCTGGTTTCTAAGTATATGTTGAGTTTGAGATGCTGACAGAAGCTGACACCTAAAATGGCGATCCCGTGCTCATCAGCATGTGAAAAACATCCGCTTAGATTCTTACCTCCAACAGAGCACGGGGCATCTATTTTGAGGGTCTTGTTTCTATACAGATGGAAGTGACACTGCTGATTGTAGACGTCCCACGTAAAGCTGATGCGTAATTACAAAGAGCACATTCTTTGCTTGCAGGTGGATAGACACACACTACCGTGGCATCTCGCCATCTAGTGCCAAAAAAACAAAATGCAGAACATTTATTTTAAAAGTTCGACGCATTACGGTATCATTTTATGGTAAAATATTCGCCGGTAAAGCGCGTTGTAAACAAGTGCTGTATAAGGTATGCCGTCACTTTGAATAATGATACAAGTAGCACGATAATGGCCGTTGCTCTGTAAGTGGGGGCAAAGTACAAGAGCAGAGAACACGTTATGTAAAGCCACAAACCACAGTGACAGGGCAAGGAACGGAAATGCCGAACAACGGATAGAATGACACACAAGTGTCAAATCAGAAGAGATATACTCTCATAAAAAATATTCACAGAAATATTACAAGATAATTTTAGAAATTGTGACTGGAGGATAAAGTCATGATATGCATCAACTGAGATTTGATGGCAACACTCAATATATCAACCGATGAGAATGAACTAAACAACATATAAGGTTGGAAGCATCATAACGTTGGAGGCGAAACGTCGCGAGGGAGAGACGGAGATCGCTCGACACGGCTATCCCGAAAGAACACCTCTGAAGAGCAACCATCAACAACAAAGATGTTTTCAAATTTGGGTTAAAATTTGCAGCCTTCAAAACAAAAGGCATGTGCAACAAATTCAGTAAACAATATTAATATAATTGCTGGAAGGACACAACTGGACAATGAAATGGACTGCATACTTAAGGCTGTTATTGAAGGCATATCAGGATCAAAGAACAAACACAGATTCGAGAGAGGAAAGGACGCAGGCTTGAGTAAGCACGTCGGCTTGGTCAGGACACTTCACTACAATGGCAGGCGACTGGTGAGTGGAAACCTAGAGAGGCATTACATCCGGAAAAAAGATGAAGGAATGAATCTACTCATGCGGGAGCAAGATGGATCATTAAATCTCGTGCCCCTGTGAGACGGAGACAGCTTATAGAGTGAATTCGGATACTTACATTCTGGCTCATGATGATACATTATACAGCTTCACCAATTATGTATAATCATTGTTGGGAATGACATGACTAGAGGACCACGGTGTGTATAAAGCGCTTTGCAATCTTGGGGTGAAAGGCAATTTTAAAATATAAATTATTTGTATTACTACTACAGTATATACCTAGGGTAATTATTAAAGACGGATCTAGATCATAATGATTGAATACCGTGGTGAACGAGAGTAGAATGGAACACTATTTGAATACTGAATTTAATCATAACAAGCTACATACCGATGTGCTGCATGAAGAATGTTTTAATTTACTTGCTGTGTTACTTGCTGTGACATCTGGCTCAAATGGGCACTGACGAAGAATATGGAACAAAGGCTGAATATGCATGAAGCATGCAGAGATGCATGTTAGGAATTACACTCGGAGGGAAACACATGGATGAATCAGGCAACAAGCACACATTTCTGAAGCACAATACAGTGCTGTAGTGACAATTCAGGAAAGGGCGTTTGTGCAGAACATATCGCTAAAATTAATGATAGCAGAGGGACGAGGCTGGTGAAGGAATAGCACTCAAACTAGAGAAGGCACCCAAGGGGATGCCCCTGCAAACACGAGATCCACTCTTGGCTTCCAGGCGCGAAATACACTGTCGCATTGCAGGACTGCTAGGTACGACATCGGTTTTGGGGAACCTTTATCCAGCAGTGGATAGATCACGGCAGATGATGAAGAATTTTACACTATGACAACGATGATAATAACGCCTAGCACTGCTCAAGCATTTTCCTGGATCTTGCACGGTGAATCTATAAGTAACCTTTAGCTTCGGGCACAAGAGATCACATACCCGGGATAAGGTCACCTGTTATAATTTGCAACGCTATCATAATGCATTTACATGGCTTGGAATACGGTTGTCACCCAGGGATGATCATCACCCCATGTGATACAAGCAGTGCGTAATGAATGCAACCTCGTATATATTTAAGTGCCATTTGACGCTGTGCGTGCGAGCATGCCAGATGCAGCACGCCTTTCACTGTACAGCTCAATGCTCTATTTTTATTTCCCATCCAAAAGGATTATCCAGTGCAGGTGGAGTGATGGTGCAGAGGTTAGTCCACTGTAACTTCGAGCCCGGCTACCTAAGTTCAACTCCCGGCTGCAGCAACCTTGGCTAGTTTGATCTGAACCGGTGTGACTCCCGGTGGCGCAGCTATGGTCTTCGATGTGTCGCAGGAATCCCTTAAAGAGCTTGCAAGCTCACCGGGTATTTTCTGCTGTAATAGTAAACGTCTACACGTATGGAGTGTGCAGGCGGTTTAACTGCACCGGGGGCCAACGGCATGGAGGGTCCCAGGTGTTTGGCTACAAAGGGGGATGGGGGAGGATCGGACAGGCGACCCAATTTCATCCTTTGCACGCTATGCGATTGGGCTCGGCTCACCCGTCACCACGATATACTGACCCAGCGTGGTGCAGTGTGCTCAAGCAAAATAAATGACGTGCGGCACGGTAGTGCAGTGAGTGGCTCTGCCACTTCATCGCAAGACGGTTCAGGGCTGACGACGGTATATTGCACCAGGTGCCCTGCGATGGACTGGCGTCCTCTCCTGGGCAAAGCCCTGCCTTGCGCCCTGTGTATGCCGGGATAGGCTGCGGCTCACCACGACCCTGTGTAGGATTAAACGAG
Source organism: Geotria australis (assembly GCA_036362915.1). Lineage (NCBI taxonomy): Eukaryota > Metazoa > Chordata > Hyperoartia > Petromyzontiformes > Geotriidae > Geotria > Geotria australis. The sequence goes on from JAZEWU010000001.1 coordinate 31,956,561, forward strand.
TACTGATGATGGAGACCCACGACTGCATTAGAAGAACCGTGTTCAAAGGGACTGAAAATTATTATCATAATATAAAAAACGGGTAGCGACATGAGCTATGAGCAGGATATTGAGATCAGCAGCGTCAACTACGAGCAGATGATATTTTTTTACAGCGAAAACACAAGTTAATGCTGTGCACATGGAGGGGCAATTTCTGAAATATGGGACTTCAGTTGAACCGCAATGTGAACCGCCTGCAAAGTTTCCAAGCATGAAATGTCGCGTAGATATAAAATATAAAACAATGTATTATTAAACAATTTCCCATGAATTGCCTTTTAGTTGTATATGCATGGAAGTCAACATGTGAAACATTACTTCTAAAGGTGTTATATTTTACAGACAAGGAAATAAAATAAGACTGTAGTCAGCAAAAGCTGACACGAGGTGGCGGAAGAGTGCAGTAGCGTTAACCCTGTACCAATTAGTATCAATTAGGGCTCGGAATACCCTACATGCGTTCACATCGCGATCCCTGTCCGGTAATACTTGGTATTGCCTGCGAATTCTACCAAACACTTCGAGGCCTAGCTGAAAGACCACGATGTCCAGAGGCTGACCATCGTGCTTCGAAGAATCGCAAAGAAGAAGAAGGGAGCCAACTGCCTTAAATGCCTCTATGAATGCATAAAACAGCTGAGACTAAAATTCAGCAGGGACCCATCCAAGTTGGTTAAACATTTACGCATTTCAATTTACTGCGATCAAGTTCAACAATAACAATTTAGTTTGTTAAAGCATTAATTAACCATGAGTAATGAGGCTAAATGGTTTCCTTTGTACCCAAGTGGCAGGATTCCATTAACATGACATTCGTGCTGATTGTTAAAAGGAAAATGGGCTCACACTCCAAAAAGAAGCGTCTTTATCGTTGGAGGATAAGTAATGCTTCTAAATAGCTTACTGTGTGTGACTTATCTCAACACCCCCCGAAACTTTTATCGAACAGTTATCGATATCAGCAGTGATAGAGAGCAGACATCAAGGAACGGCTCGGGTGTTATCAGTGGCGAATGTTATTAGAGCAGACATAATGGCCAATGGGTTAAGTGGGAGCACCGCTGCCAGCTTGCCTATATAAAAAAGAACGTGGATGGGATCCAAGCAACTTTTGCTGTTCCTTAAATGTCAACACTCACCATGCTCACCGGTCCCGATAACAGCCAGCGAGCGCCGCCGAACAAGTCACTCTCCATCGTCGTCTTGTGGGCCAGGCAGGGAGCAGCCGGCGAGCCCGCAGTCATGTCGGAATGGGCAGTGTTTAAACGCCTGCTGGACGGCGTGTACCAGCACTCGACTCTGCTGGGCCAAGTGTGGCTCACGATCACGCTCATGTTCCGACTTCTGATCGTGGCTGTGGCCAACGAAAGCGTGTACGAAGACGAGCAGGCGCAGTTCGACTGCAACACTCCGCAGCCGGGCTGTCCGACCGTTTGCTACGACCGCTTCGCGCCCATCTCCCAGCCGCGTTTCTGGATATTTCAGATCATCGTGGTGTCCTCCCCGTCGCTCTGCTTCCTGATCTACGCGTGGCACAAGCTGCCCAGCGACGGCGGAACAGTCGGAAGTGAATGCACAGAAACACGCGCCGTCTCGAAAGACACCGGCGGTAAAGAGCAAGCTGCGAAGTCTGACCGCAAGCCATACACGAGCGGACCGTTCAAGAGCGACGAGCAGCTACTGTTTCTATACAGCGAGATCGACACCTTTGGTGACCCGAATGCTGAACCGTGCTCAACAATATGGGGCAAGATGGGACCACACAATCACATATGGAGCTGCTATGTGCTGCACGTGTGCTGCAGAACTGCTCTGGAAGTTGCATTTGTGTTTGGTCAGTGGTGGCTCTATGGATTTAAGGTCCCCACTCTCTACACGTGCCAAGTCTTCCCTTGTCCGCACATTGTCGACTGCTTTGTGTCCAGGCCTACTGAGAAAAATATCTTCTTACTGTTCATGTTTTCTGTCGGCATCTTCTGCATTTGTCTCAACATCGCGGAATTGAACCACTTGGGGTGGAAGAAGATCAAGAGTTTGATCACGAAACGAAGTTTTTGTTTGCGTGCGCAAATTGAACAAACAAAAAATGGCGTAAGTGCGGCTGAAGATTCAAGTTGTCAAGTGTCAACTGATCATCATGTACGGGACAATAAATCTCATCTACAAGTGAAGAGTTCAAATTCTTCCAGCAGTTCAAATTCTTCCAGCAGTTCAGTAACGTATGACATGCATGATCACGACAATCTCCACTCACACATCAACCTAGCTCAAAAACTAACTGTGGACAAAAGATTCCAAGGACAGACGCTGGACTGTATGGGTGAGGACCGTGGACATATTTCACCAAAAAATGTATCACGGAAAAACATTGACTTGTGGGTATAACTCTCACTGACAAAAAAAACCCTCCACTTTCATGCGTGAATCTTATTACTCGTTTCACACCATTGTGTATTTTGCGATCAATGTAAGTGTATAAAAACAGACGTTCCGCGTGGTTGAGCTTCGACTTTATTGTAATAGCCAAGCAAATCAGGTATAGGATGACAAATCACAGAGGCGTTTTATTTTGTATTAACAAACAATGTTAATAATACGAAGTAAATACAGGATACTGAGGTTTTAGAGCCAGTCATTCAGTTGAACACATTGAACATACATTAGCGCATCATATAAAAAGCTGTTGTACAGGAAAAACATGTTTATTAACATTTCTATAACAATGGTGAGCAGTAGCAGTAAGAATGTATTTCAAGTAAGAAAATGTAACCAATAGAGTACAATTTAAGAGTGAAAACCGTTATAGTTTTTCAGTAATGGTCCATGCTTAAATTGAACAGAAAACCTAAAATGACACCATCATGTATACAATAAGTTCTCTATTTAAGTTGGGGAGGCACCCTTGGAAAAATGCGATGACATAATTATATAAATTTAGGATATGTTGGTAGGAGTCAGTGTTTGGTCAAAATTTGCAAAAAGTATATTTAACAATTACTAAAGAGATAAAAGAGCCAAAAAAGATGTTATATTACAAATTTAAACATGTTGATAAAAGAGTACTCACCAGAGATGGTAGCAGAGATTGAATTTGGAGGTGGTAGTACAGTATAGTATTGCAATATTGCAAACACTGACGCTTGAGCGCCTGCTCGGTACCGCTGTAGTGTACTGTGTCATAGCTGCCCAAACTACTGCATTCGTTTATTTCAGGTTTTAAAAACAACTTTGGAGTAAGTCAATGCATTTTAAAGCCCATTATGTTACCGAATTCGTTGGTGATGTTAAAAGGAAATAAAGTAAATAGTAGCAACTTAAATAGAGGACTTCTTGTACTGTGTTATGAAGCTGACCTTTTATGGCAATAACACTAGTTCAACACCTAATGCATTATGGAACAAAAAACCCATTTTGCACAATGTACAATAAGCTTTGTTTTTTTTAGTCCAAGTGTAAAGAAACGTTATCATTGAAAGAAAACACAAACCTGATATGCATATTCATGAAAATGTTAATATTTTGACACCATGTTCCAGTTTGTTTGTTGAATACTAATATCCACAATTGACATATATAACGCTGAAATAATAAATAAGAAAAACCACCACACAAGGGTGTTTTAAAATAATGAGATACCGTGTATGTACATAACTGGGCAAGTTTATAAAGAAAAACTGTCATATACAATGTGGCTTGGAAAGAGCAAGGGATAAATGGGTCAAAATGTTTCATGTCGCAATTAATTCTTACTTCTACTACACCAATGCTTGCGCACAGATCATGTCACAATTTTAAAATCAATTTTGCATAATATTCCAAATTAAATGTGTAATAGTTTGTTCTTGGAGTGCTCCAGTATGCACTTTGTATTTCAATGTGAACAATGAAAAGAGAAACACCATGATCAAAACAGCATTCATTATTCCCAAATGTATTTAAAGACCTCATCCAGGGAAATACTTTACAAAATTAAAAAATACAGTACATGATAATGATCAACGTGTGTACACGTAACATACTTGAAAGTTAAACAACAAAAAAAGATATTTATAATATCACTACAGACACAAAAGCAAATACTGTAATATGAAGATGTATTTTGTGTTCTTTCCTGCATTACACATAAGTCCCATTCAGAATCTGGACATCCAGAAGCAAGCATTTTAATCTCGGTCATATAGACCTCTGCATGCACGACACTCATTTTGAAACTACAGAAAAATGTTTGAGTATAATGAGAAAGACATGATTTTTTTTTTAAAAAGTGGAATGTTTTCGTTGCTCCAAAATGGAAATTAACATACCCTACTTATGTTGATATGCAGATTAGCGTTGACAGACATTCATGCCTTTTCTTTACATGGAGCCTTGTGTTAGTAGGTTCACAAGATAGCAGTGCAATAAATCCGCATTGGCATTTTACAGTGAATCAAATAACACTTTGTAATTTGTTAATTTATGTATAGTGCTGTAATTTCCCTTTGCACAGCAACGTATGAATAGCTTGTAAGCAAGCGGCATGCTGCACTTGTTTCCGATGAACAATAATAATACGCTATGTCTGACATTACAGTATGGACTAATTATTTAATTGTTCTAAGCTTAAGACGAGCTTAGCATAAAAAGAGAACTAATTTAACATCTGAAAGGGTTAGACAATTTGTCCAAAAGACAAATTGCGGAGCAATAAACAGAATATCAAAGACATTTCAAAATGGAAGCACAGCATATATTCTTGCAAACCTATCTTAAATGTTGCAAATTTCATTTTGTACGGATCACAAACGGTCAGTGAGGCCAATTTCACATTATAATGTGCTAGCCGTATTGCATGTAGGTGCACACACCGGAGAAAAGGGACACAAAGACAATAATAAATTTGAGGGGAAGCTTAAGGATAACAAGGCGGAGGGGAACGTGTTGATTTTTTTTTTAGTGTGGAAGTGGTACTATCACATCCACGTAGTTGACTGGGAAGAATCCCGAATTGCCACGCACTGTCCCCTCGTACCAGTTGTCATCGATCTGCTTGGTAAGTGTGATGATGTCGCCCTCCTGGAAGCCCAGCTCGCCATCATTCTCCGGCTCAAAGTCGTACAGAGCCTTTGCGCTTGGAGCTAGACACCACGCGGACAAAAGCATCAGAAGAACACGCATCGCACGACAAATTAGAACATGTACACCGGCAGCAAGGTCAACCACCCCGTCCTGTTACTTGCCACTTGAAATTCTGCAGAGAGAACAGCACGTGACATATCGGTAGGAAAGATATCGGTAGGAAAGAGATGTGTTATTACTCAGCTGTACGATGTCTAATACTGTATTTCACAAAAAGGATATTTCGAAAATCCCAGAACCTGAGAACATGCAAAAAATATAAAAGTGTAAAGGTGATAACATATGGACAGCTTCCCCCATGAGTTGACAAAGAGGTTAAATGTGTCAAAGTTAGAAATGCAACAGCAACAACAACCGGCATACGCCACTAAGTGGCAGTGACGTCACCACGGCGCTGTGCAATGTCATATGCACTTTGAGGCCACGTGAAGTGGCGATTGTGTTGCACACACGTTCGGCACAAACCATATTTAAAAACAAGGTGCAGCAACGTCTTTATAATGCATTAGTGTTATCAGAAATGTGTACCGAGTGGTAACACTAAATTGCAGAACCAGTCTTGAAAGATAATAATTGGGGTACAACCCCATAACAAAATTAATTTCTATTACTATATTTCATATCAAGAAATGTGTTGAACCTTAATTAATTTAGGTGTTCAACTTTTGAATAAGACTTTCTTCCGTTTTTTATGGCGTTTTAATTCCAGACTTGTTTTAATGACCAAAGTTGTGGCATTAACAATTCCTCAAGTCAGTAGTTCTCACCTCAACCTTTCTGTAACTCTACAAGCTTTACAAGTTCATGAGCAAACACTAAAGTTATATTTATAACCACCCACTGTAAGGGATGGTTTACTAACCGGTCATATGATTCATACACTGCATTCCTTTGCAGTGTACATAACCAAACATACACAGGGTCAGCAATGCATTCCCTTCTTTGAAGATGCAAAATGCTGAAACTATACACCCACAATACATTTTACAGTTGGGGGTTGATCCAGATAACATTCACAAAACATGTTTGGACACAATGGATAGATAACTTACACTAGAACAAGATTGTTTGTAAATGATATGATTTGACCTATCTAACAACTGCTTCTGCAATTTAGGCTACATTTAGGACACACAACATATTATAGAAGCATTTACATTATGTTACACCCCGCACATTTTTGGAGTTCATTACAGCAGACATTAAAAGGTGATGCTACAATTAGTAACACCGTTAACTTAAATTACAACGTAAGACTATACTCCAAAAATGAGAGGGATTATTTTCAAGACAGTGCCCCATGCATTTGGTGACACTTCTCACAACCAGTTAGCATACACAGGAAAACACTGGAAAACCTGCACGCATTCTGCACAGATATTTTTTCCATCAATTTATATTACAGTTCAGTCATTTTAAGTCTACACTTTGAACATAAACTAAACTGTACCACATTCCAATCATCAACAAACATTTAATTCATTATTTCCAATGACAAAAACACTTCTTCAAATGGCTGGCTTGTGTTGTATTAAGTATATGTGCGGTACTCGCATTTTATTTGACACACACGACTTTGTTTACGAAGACTGCGGTGTTAAAGACAGAACTAAATTAACTCGAATTGCGGTCAAAGGAGATCGATCAAAAATCGGTGCAGAATGGTAAGATATCCATATCTTCCAGGAAAGAGACAGAAGTGTGTGTGCACAGAATGAATGGCCCTTCGATAGACTCATTACAAGGAGGACTAGGTTTACATTCCCAAAAAGAGGCTTCTGATTCCCGACTCACTCTCAGCCTTTTTACTACATGGCCGGCTCAGCATTGCAGGGGCTTTTGAAGCAAGTGGAGCTGCACAACATGGAAATGAAGATCATGGTGAGCACACCGTTTCAAAAAAATGTAACAACCGTAAAGAACAGCCCGTCATAACAGGCCAAACACAATTATCAAAACTGAACGTTATCTTTAAAGCATTTTCTTTTAAAACGCTTTCTTTTTACAATGAATAAATATCGTGTTTGAATGTATTCATATGTTTGTAAATATTTCAGACTGCATTTACAACCACTGGTATTGATAAGAGTGACAGTACCTGAAGACCTAGAAGATGAAGATGCAGATGCGGAGGCAGACGATGCTGAGTAAAGATTCTCCCCTCCGCCGTTGCCCCAGCTGTTCTCGTGAAATGTTGACACCGGTTTTGCCTTAAATTCTTTCTTTGGCATCCTCGCTGCCTCATGTTTTCTGTGAAGAATCCACACAAAATTGACTTAATATTAGCAAAACACATTGCCGTAATGTGCAAAGAACACGGTTTTTTTTTCAATGCAGTGAATTTAATAACATGAAACAAAAATCTGTAGAGGTTTTCCCGTGAATATGGGAATTAGATCCAGTGTGTTTTGCTCTTAAAAATTAATTTGTGACAATTATTAAGTTGAGAAGGACCACAGCACCATGCAGTCTCACCTGTCGAGGAGAGCTGCTTGCAAATCCTGAAGGACAGCCGCAGACCTTTGATGATATTCCAACTGTGCGTCAACCAGGGCTGATAGTTGAGATACCTGCTCAATCTGGAGGGAATAGGGTGGGTGATACAGATTACTCACTGTGAAATGTTAAGAAATTCTGTCTTCTAATTCTCATCTTTAAGACCGAGTACTTAAAACGAAATTGTATCTTACATTGTGTAATCCTCTACGTCTACACAAGAACATTGTCCATGTATTTATGTAATCAGCTGGTTGACAGATATCTACACTAGAGGCAATACTGCGTTCGATTGGCCGTCGTTCCATAAGGTACCACAAATAAAAAGGATTACTTTTAAACAAGTAACCTTTTAAACTATATACCTATAACCATTTGAAAACATAACTGGTAATGGAACAATCAATGCTGAGGGGGGGATATAAGAGAAGAGAGGTATATTTTATGCCATATATAGGTTAAATGTATTTGACCCAGGTTGATAAATTGCATTTTAAAACAGTTCACACTCTAAAACGTCCCTATATATTGAATTTAACTTCCTTAATTGTAACCCACTGCAAACTTTGAAGACACATTCTTTAAAAAAACCTTTATTTTCTTGCAATCTCACAGCGCAGTTAATTAAAAGCAATTTTGCTGGAAATAACGTTCCTATGGTATTTGATTCCAACAATGAGATTACATGGTCTAATAAAACACAGGAATGTTAAAGAAAAGGTGATTTACTTGTATCCCTTTGATAAGAGAGCCTCGGCTTGGTTTTCTGAGAACGCAATTAGCTCGTGGCGTCACCACACTGGGCACTTGCCCACCGAAATGTGTGCTGCATTGAACGCCCAGCTTTTAACTCGAGAGTATATGGTTCTGTGGCTTTTAAGTGTTAGTGCAGTGGGAAAGCATTAACGTGTGTAGTGTAGTGTCTAGTGATGCATATATCATGACATTTCACAGAAGGTCCATTAGTTTCCTTCTCAGAGCCTTTGGCACTATCAATATATAAGCCCAATGTTCCTCCAAATTACAAAGCTATTACAATACACTGCACAAGCAAAATAGTACATTAATAGATGTACACAACCGCACCATAACATCAACAGGCTGATGCACACATCCTGTTCATAATTGGACCAGTGGGCCGCCAGCGCCACCTAGTGGTCCGTGGCGAGAATTCCCAAGTGGGCCTTGAGGTACAAAATGTTGAGAACCTCTGGCTTAAGAGGAACCACCACTAACATTGGTGAAGCTCTGTTTATGAGTTTAGGTCATGTGAAAAAAGTGTGTAAGTGAAGTGCACCCGTCGATATGTTGGAGCAAACGAGCGAGCACATGCATCACTTACCTTAAAAGATGGTACCGACGTTTCGCTGAGGCTGAGTGCTCGCTCGTTTGCTCCAACATATCGACGGGTGCACTTCACTTACACACTTTTTTCAAATGACCAAAACTCATAAACAGAGCTTCACTATGGATAACATTGGTCATGAAAGCCTACGAGTTAATTTTACTAACATTGGTGTTGGTGGGAAAATAAGACAAGTTCTGGCGGAGGAGCATAGGGACTGTCTTCTTTGCGATTCTTCGAAGCACGATGGTTAAATTACAGTTTCCCATTTATTTACACAGTTCTGTGCATTCTTATTGAACTCTGCAAGGTCTTTTGAGCTGCAGAGGTTGGGTAGTAGTGCGCAGACAAGGCAGTGTTCCATAGTATGGTCTGCTTCTCCACATTCACAGGTGGTTGGGCCGGTCTTGTAGCCCCATCTGGCCCAAGCATCTTTTGATCGTCCCGTTCTAGTTCTCAAGCGGTTGAGCGCCTTCCACTGAATCCATGGTGCTTCTGAGCCAGGAGGGAGGTCTTCAGCAGGGGGGATTCCCATGCCAATTGGAGGAGCGTCACTCTCAAGCTTTTCCGTCCAGAGCTGGAGTCTGGTTTCTTCTCAAGATGTTGTTAGGGGCTGCACATGGCTGAGGAAGCTGAGGGACTGTAGCATTGCAGGAAAGGGAACACGGCATCGGCCTTGGGAAGCCTACACTCAGCAATGGATAGAGGATGATGATTAGACAGTACTCACCTCACTCTCCACCAGGTTGTGCATGCTGCTGGCTGCCACCTCCCGCGATTCCTCAAACTTCTCCTCTGCCTGCCGAATCTCCTCATCTGGGATCTTTCCCAGGCGCTTCTTCTTGTAATCAAAGTCCAGACGACGCCCTTCCAGCTTCTTCAGGTGATGCTGCGAATGGTGTGAGAAAGCTATTTCCAACTATGCCACCACTTGTTACAGAAACTGTCCGCACATTTTGGCAAATTAATGAGAATTACAGCCAGGTTTATTAGTAGATAAAGCCCATTAATGGACGTAAATGTATACGTTTGGTCGATTATTTGGGCTTCTTTAAAAATGGAGACTGCCCCCACATACTGCCTCCTGAAGGCAGGAAACCCCTTGCAAGTCACACCCAGCAGGATGCAGATGATCATTCTGATGTCACAGATTCTGGTCCGTAACATTCCATACAAGGGCACACATGACAAAGAAGATGAGGTCCTCTTTTTCAACTGTTTTCATGTTATCCCTTTAGACAAGTAATCAGACACATAAACTGTATTGAAGTACTTAACTAATCGGAGAGTCCAGCTCTATTTACAACTATCCATTTAACAAGCTCGATTAGCACCCCGATAGCTAGGTTTGACATTTCTACACCGTAACAAGGGAACAACTCGTTATAAAAGTACACTTGTGTTTTTACCCCGATCTCTTTAAGCTCTTTATCTTGAAGTCCTTGCATTGGATCAAGGAAGTTTTGTTTCACATCAATATCCAGGGAATCTTTTATTTCCGCCATCTGTTTCATCGATTCTCCGACATCCATCAAGGCCAATCCTACAACATACAACATCAGGTGAAAAACATCAATCAAGATTCTAGTAGGCTCTACATTTTTCATTGACAGATGTATATATATATGAAAACAAAATAATGTTTATATGAGAAGACAGCACATATCGAGTTTCATTTAAAACAATCAATGTTCATTGATTGACTAGTATAGCACCACTATTAAGAGATTGGTACCACTCGTGTGAATGGCATCCACGTTTGACTGGCTACTGACAAGGACAAATTAAGTTCAGTACATATATACATGTTATTCATACAAAAAGCGACACTTACCAAAGCAAGATTCATTGCCCATGTCTTTGCCATACTTGGCCATGGCTTCTCCCAATAAGCCCTCAGGCTGGGGGTAGCCCGTAGACTTAACCTGCCCACGGATCTTTGACATGGTATTCAACATCCCCAACTTTGCTCTTGATGCTGAAAGGAAGATACCACAATTATATCATCATCACGGGATTGAGACACTGGGCACTTATAACGCCAGTGTTCTAAAATGTCATTCTATACACATCAAACCATTTTAATAACAAGGCACACTATATCTAGAAAGTGCCTAATATTGTAATTACAGACAATAAAACACATTAAAACATGCATGTACTCACCTGGGTTTGGTTGCAGGTATTCTTGTGTTTTCGTAATAATATCCATAACGGCTTTGTTAGTAGTGTCATATTTCTAGAACAAAACATATTTTCTATGAAACATTGTTTTGCTGCAAACATATTGCTGCATTACGGAAAACACAATAGGACCATTGTGCTAAAGTAAACATGTGCTGTTTTAAAGAAAGCACAATAGGGTTATGCAAAAGGTTGTACTAACCTTCTCCATCTCCGTGAAGTCATCGTCCAACTTAGTGCCTTCCGCTCCTCCCACCTTTTCACTGACAAACTGACAAAAAAAGTCATTATTTTAACAAACTGTGAATTTTCATGTCATAAAGAAGAGCACACATTCTCAATGTTCCAGGTACATTACAAAAAGTAATTGCATCATACATGGATCAGGATTTTAATATCCCAAGAGAGCAAGTCCTGTAAATATATTCTCCAATTTGAGTCAAGTTAATAATCACCGCACCACACGAACTAAAAATGTTAAATCAGTACCTTGGTGTTTGATTTGTAACATTTAATATGCAAACCGTGTACAATTTGTAAAATTATCAGTTTGACAATTGTACAGTTTGACAATTTAACAATACGTTCTATTTAAGATGTATTTCCAAATCATTTTCAAATGCATGAAAATCCACACACAATTGCAGTCAATTGTTCCCAACACATTGATAATTGGTGGTGCGTGCATAAGTCATGCACGCGTCACCACTATCCAAGGTGACCCCATGCCCAGCAATACAGCACAAGTATTA
>JAZEWU010000001.1:31975995-32005879 GCA_036362915.1 Geotria australis
TGTATTTATACTAATGTTCATTTACTTTATTTGAACCAGGCGTCCAGTTGTTCAGAAAGCCACGTTTGAAAAGCAACCATCATGAATCGAGCCGTGAAAACCTACATCAATACAAGCCAAGTTATTCTATACATAGTAGTGGCCGTTTTTGATTGAAAGCAAATATCATAGGAGTGTTTTCTTTATTGAAATGGGGATTGAGAGAATGCACGGGTGAATGTTTCTCCCGCGGACGGATTTATTTCTCTAATGCTGATTGTTAGCAGGAAATTGCTGCCAAAGCCCCTTTCCAGAAAACGCCAAAAATCACAAACCTTTGCGCAGTGGTGCTTCAGAGGCAAACCGTTTGAATGCTGACATTTTAGTCACCGATGCCATCATTTGGCAGACTCCCAGTACTGCATGGACTTGGGAAATGTACCGTTCTCAGACTTGTTTTCGAGTTGTACCGCATATCCTTTAGGAATGGAACTGAATTCAGGTAGTGAAGAAGCTCAGAGACGACAGACGTATCTTTTACCATAGCAAAAATCTTCACCGAAGAGTGCCTCACTTGTATTTTTTAAGGTTAGGGCTACGTGTCAAATGTTTGGCTGATTTAATATATGAATGTTCTTCTCGTATGTGGGAGAGAACCAAATGCCAAGAGGGAAACTTGAAGAGAGAGAAGGTTGCAGTGAGAGTCAGGTTTCAGGGTAAGCCAGGCAGATTTACCCCGTAACCCGGGTTCACCAAGTACATCTTGGTTCAAAGTGAGAGATTTTCATACAGTGGGATAAGTGGGAGAGACCAGAGGGCCAAACACAAACAAATACTCGACACATTCGTCAACAGCACAGCTTTTACAAAAACGAATAATCGGCTGCTGATGTGTTTGGTCAATGACACTTATTCAGAGTAAAGAGAGACATTTTAAAAACTGGGACATTTTAAACAAACTTTATAAATTATATACATTCATTCATTCATTTTCAGAAACCGCTTAATCCTATACAGGGTCGCGGTGAGCCGGAGCCTATCCCGGCAGACACAGGGCGCAAGGCAGGGGAACAGCAAGGATGGGACGCCAGTCCATCGCAAAATTATATACATGTACGTTATAATTTGTAATCGTTATTTGGCATGCATCATATTATCGTTATTTGGCATGCATCATATTATCTGGATTATACAGTGTACTTTACCCAGTGTGTATGAAAGCAAACGTTGGCTGTGCATTTGTATTTACCGGTAGCTTGATTTGTATGACGTTATTGACACTGACCACAAGTTTAGACGTCTTACTTTCCAGAGCTTCGTGTAATATGGAGAATGTAGTCTTCTTCTTTGCGATTCTTCGAAGCACGATGGTCAGCCTCTGGACATCGTTGTCTTTCAGCTCGGCCTCGAAGTGTTTGGTAGAATTCGCAGGCAATACAAAGTATTACCTGACAGGGATCGCGACACAGTACTGTATATATTTCTGTTTTAAATATGTGCTGTTGATGAATGTGATGAGTTTTCTTGCACTTGTGCACCACTACCAACGCAGCTTTGTGTTGTGACCCTGCATAGGTTAATTGGCCTGCTGACTAAATTGCCCCCGGTGAACACGTGTGACAACGTTGCAAGGCCCGCATTTACCACTGGATTGACGAGGTCTGATGATGATGGACGGTACTCCTATTTTAAACTGTTAAAATTCTCCATTGCTGTCCAGTTAGGATAATGCTGGACTTTAATCCATCCATCCATCCATTTTCTAAACCGCTTGTCCTGGTGAGGGTCGCGGTGGCAGCAGTCCAAGGAGAGTGGACCAGACATCCCTTTCCTCAGCAACAGATTCCAGCTCTTCCTGGGGGGGGATTCCCAGGCCAGCCGAAGGATATAATCCCTCCAGCGTGTCCTGGGTCGGCCTCTAGGTCTCCGCCCAGTGGGCCGCGCCTCGAATTGTCTTCTTAATTGTCTTCTTAATCATTTAGCAGAGGCCCTTATCCAGGGCGACTTACACAATCACATACTCAACAAACATAAACAATTCAATAAATAAGTATTGCGGGTTTGACGATTATTGGTGTTGTTGCTGAAGGTAAGATTTAATAAACATTGGCTCTTTAAAGTTTCCGGAATGTTATTAGTCAGTCTGCGGTCCTGATTACTATGGGGATGTCATTCCACCACGATGGGGCCAGGGTAGCAAAGCAATGAACCTTAGAACCGGGAGAGCGGAAATGGAGTGTGACAGGTCCGGAAGTTGCAGAACGGAGAGGATATGAGGGGTCTAGGGGGAGATGATGGAGCAGAGACAGCAGGGAGCAGACAGGTGAAGGCAGCGATGGGCAAGAACCAAGATTCAGAATTTGACCGGTAGCCAGTGAAGCGTGCGAAGAAGACGAGTTGAATGGGAAAATCTGGGAAGATTGATGATGTTAAAAATACGAGGTTTTACCCTTTCTGGCAATAAGACAAGTGTTAAGATCTTAAAACACCAAATAGACACCTTTTTACAAAGTGTCTAGTTTACAAGCAGCCACACACGCTTGTGGCAAAAACATGCAAACAAAATGCTTTGATACACTGTGCATTGTCTTTAAATCTGTTTGGCCCACACCAATCTGCCAGAAAGGGTAAAAACCTCGTATATTTTGCATCATTTGTATACCACAAAAAGGTACCCATAGCCGGGGAAGATATATGACCAGGCAGGCAGCAGAATTTTGAATAAGTTGAAGGAGACGGTTGGCATTTCCAGGCAGGCCAAATTGAAGGCAGTTGCAGTAGTCAAGACGGGATAGGAGCAAGGTCTGAAACAATAGCCTAATTTTGATCAGCAGATGGCAGTGAAAGCCAAATACTGTACAACTACATAACCGAACATGTGATGGTGAACTTAAAGGCCCAACCGCTGGTGGCAAAAAAGAGAGAAATATAAACCTGCACTGACACAACGTCTCATTGTGTTGCACAGAATCTAGGGAATTAATATACGCTGTGAAAGAAAAACAAGACAATCACAGGAGGGCTATTGTACAGCATGTTAACTGTTTTGTTTTTCCTTTTTCAATGTATATTGATTTCCTTTTTTTAGTAAAAAAAAAAAAAATGCTGATGCAGAAACCCGAGATACAATGCTAGACTTTGTTAAATGACCTCTCGCCGGGGCCAGACACAGCCTCCTGCACATGGGTATATTTTACAGCCTGGAACAAACCTAAGGCGGCGGAGCTTCACGGTCCCAGTCCGCACCTTGGTGAACCCAAGGTGGACCAAACAGCAGGGCACGCTCTTAAAACATTTGTTTGATAGCTTAGTGGAAATGTTTCGAACAACCATGGCATTGCACGCAAAATACACAAGCTGTTGGCTGTTACTTTACGGTGCAAGCTGGATATTAGCACACCTTTTAAATGGACGGTTTCCCTATAAGACATTCATGTTTTCCCTGATTGATGGAGCGTAGGAGAAGGGCAACTTCTGATGGCAGCACACTGCTTGCTCCGCATGGCTTTGATCTGTTGATCTGCCAAGAGAACAGTGGCGCTCCATAGACCGCTTCAGAACGTCATCTGGTCGCCGCGCAGACGTCTCGCGCAAGCGAAAAATTAAAGATGACCAAAAGTATGACTGCGGCAACCCAACAAAACAATGGACCGTAGTACTGCGAACAACCGGCGTACAGGAAAGTAGAATAAATCGCACTCCTCGTGCACAAGCTATTATCACATGGCTCACAACCTTAACCCTGGATATATAATTTAAACACACTTGCCATTCGCTAGAAGGCTTGAGATATAAGTACATCTCTGTACTTGTCCCCAGGGGTGACCCCTTGTATCCAGTTTCTGCTGTGCTTGACAGAATATTAAGGAAATAAAGTCCCCGTGAAAAATCGCTTCTGCAGTTGTCCTCTGACGCACGAGGTGTGTGTGTGCTGCGCTGCAATATATTTGAATTAATTTCTAATCTCATAATATACCTCCAAAAGCACAATATTGATAAAGGGAAAAAAAACGGTTACAGAAAGAGCAAAATAAACAATATGTATGTACAAAGAGCCAGTGAATCTCTGTGCATTTAAAAGCCTAACGCTACAAAATGTGACCCATATGGGTACTTTTGCCAAGATGTCAAATGCTGTTATTTCCGCTGTGAATTTATGCGGAAAGTTTAAAAACATTTAATGTTTCATGGAATGCTACCACAGCTCTAATGTTGGCATATACTTTATCAAATATTCAAACTGAAAGCCATGTTTCTGTTTTTAAAATTGAGATATAAGGCATTTTGGTGCTTATACATGCTGTAGGAAAATGTTCGGCATTGCTGCATTAATGGATAATTTTTTAAATATGTACTTTGCTCTTAACCACATAATACAGTTAAACCACAGGTATGCAGTTGGTAACTTGACGTAAAATGGAACAGTTTGAGACCACTAAATTATCACTACCCGCTATGACAATCCATTCTTGGATGAAGGGCTCTCCCCGAGTCTTCATAACTAAAAATCGTTTACAGTTTTAGTATCAATTGTATTGTATCGCACTCCACTCGCTTAAAAAGCTAAAGATGAAAAGTACACGGAACGTCCAAGAGATTCATGTTGGAAATTATCCTGAGCGGTGGAGAGAAAAGCACCGTTGACCAAGTGGGACTCAAATACGAGACATCATCTTTAACAGTTTGGAAAATAAGTAGCCTTCAGCAGGACACATCGATAGAAGGGTTGACAGTCGATGGAAAATGCATTTGAGTTTAAATGTAGTTCGTTGTGAATGAGTAGAGATGAACTCAGCTCGCGTGAAGGAGTAAGATGGGTTGTGGCATAGGAGGACTGTGAGAGAAGATGATGGCACGCGAAGGCCTTTATCCAGAAGTGGATAAACCATGCTTGATTATTAGGATGATGAGGTCAGTGATCTTTAAAGTAAGGCGAGAGCCTAGAGAGACTTGTTACAACAGGATCTTCTTCTTTGCGATTCTTCGAAGCACGACGGCCAGCCTCCGGACATCGTCGTCCTTCAGCTTGGCTTCGAAGTGTTTGGTAGAATTCGCAGGCAATACCAAGTACTACCTGACAGGGATCGCGACGTGAACGCTTCTACCTTGACCCCCTGCAACAGGATAAAAGTCGTTTTTATTTAAGGGTAGCAATGCCCGAACGATATTTCCTCTTTTAGAAAAAGTATTTAAAGTAGATAAACATCTGTTTTAAAATAAGATTCCATCCTTAGTAATTAGTCTTATGTTTGAATGGATAATGTTATCATCCTCATGTTTTGTTAGATGCATTTTTCCAAGCACCATTGTTTTAACAAAGTATAACGTCTTTACTCTAGTACACTATTTACAGATATCTAAATTCGTCCATGATATCCATCCATCCATTTTCAGAAACCGCTTAATCCTATACAGGGTCGCGGTGAGCCGGAGCCTATCCCGGCAGACACAGGCCGCAAGGCAGGGGAACACCAAGGATGGGACGCCAGTCCATCGCAGGGCGCCTGGGGAAATTTAGTCAGTACGCCAATTAACCTGGCAGCATGTCTTTGGACGGTGGGAGGAAACCGGAGTGCCCGGCGAAAACCCACGCGGACACGGGGAGAACATGCAAACTCCACACAGAAAGGCACCCCGAGCCGAGATTCGAACCCGGGTCCTTCTTGCTGTGAGGCGGAAGCGCTACCCACTACGCCACCGTGCCGCCCATCTACAGTATATTGAAATGTAAAGTTCAAAACCAATGTGCATTCGATTTCCATTGACCACCTGGTGGCACTATTGCACAGTATAAGACGGAAGCATTTTCGTGTATGAGATGAGATGAGACGCTTCTTCTTCTTTGCGATTCTTCGAAGCACGATGGTCAGCCTCTGGACATCTTAGACAAGCTTACATATCTGCACCAGTAAATAAGTATAATTCCGCCAGAAATACAAATGTTGCCACCGTTCAAGGCAGATCTTGAGATGTTGCAGGTGTTAAGCCGAATTGAGTGGCGCACTTTGTCAAGTTTGAACACAAAATGAACACCAAGCATTCGTGCAGCATCGTGATAGATGGCGACAGTTTGGGGGAGGCCTTCATCCAGCAGTGGATTGATCATGACTGCTGATGGGAAAGCAGTTACATGAATGTGAAGCTAAGCCACAAACTGACATAAACTACTTTGGTAATTTCCCTTTGTTTTCTGCACAATTTACAACTTGTAAATTTTAATTCGTCTTAGAGAAACACGTTTGCAGGTCTTACAAGTAAAATCTATATATTTCGTTTTTTGTATCCTAATATGCTTTAATATTTATTGATACAGGACCGATATACCACAAATGTTTGAACATGTTATTGTCATCTCAACGAAAGCACTCCTGGTCTAAGATAGCGGCAGCATTCTGCCGTGGAACCACAGCGGGTCTGTAGAGAAGGTCCCAGCGCAGCAATTATTTTGAAGTATTCTGAAGTTTATTGAAAAATCACAAACAAAACCCATTAATGTCCGCTGGACGGCTCTTGACAACATTCCAGTAGCAATAATGCTAATCATTTCACATAACACTGCAGTGCATAACTTGCCAATCCTGTGCATTCATCGTTTCACTTTTTTTTTTTTAAATGTGATACACTCAGCATGAAATGGTTCAAAGCAAATCCTAGACTTGTCGGATGTAACTAACAAAGTTAATTTGAAGCCTGCTTGGCTACTGCTGAAGTAAACTGCTGACATTTTGCATTATCCCATTTTGGAAACAAAGACGAGAATCGGTACCATTAGTAACAGCAGGATGCGGGCTAGTTGAATTGCATTTTCTTGACCCAGTCCTGGACTATGAATTTGGCTCAAAAGTGTTTAAAGTTGTGTAATCGTGCCGTGGTGTAAGTGTCAGCCCACTGGAATTGTGATCTAAAGGTACGATGTACGTTTTCACGGCTCGCTGTATGAGGATTGCTCTCGAGAGCTGCTCTTTAGGGATAGCTGTGTCAAGCGTTTCTCCTCTCTCCACGACGTGTCACCTCCCGCCTTGTCTGTGAAGAAGCCTGATGATGCCTCCAGCGTAGGATAATAATAATATTAATGCACAACATCGCGAAGGAGAGCCGTGGATGGAACGCCAGTCTACGACAGGGCACCGGGGGCAATTTAGTCAGCAGGCCAAGTAACATATGCAGCAGCATGCCTTTGGACTGTTGGGACGAAACCGGAGTGCCCGGCGAAAACCCACGCAGACACGGGGAGAACATGCAAACTCCACGCGGAAAGATACCCGAGCCGGTATTCCAACTCGGGTACTTCTTGTTGTGGCAGCGCTACTCTCCGTGCCACCGTGCCGCCCCTACTTCTCTAATAGTGTTAGATAAAACATTGTTGTTGGCACTCTACGATTACAATTCAATGCTCCCTAAATATTCATGTGCTAAAGTAGGCGGCTGTCGGATAACAAGCTCAAGTTATCCTGATACTTTCTAAGTGAAAAAAAACATCTTGAAAATTGTATTATAACACACTAAATCAAGGTTCATGTTGCAATGTTTTTTCATTTATATTGTAATAATAATGTATTTCATACAATGAGTTTCAATCACTGTGTGTGTCAGCTCACATACTATTTGCAGTGTGGAAGTGTAGGCCAAATATCCTTCATAGGGGCTGGCTAGAGTTTCCTGTAGTCGACATCCTGACAACAGTAATTGCAGAACTGCACCTTTAGATGTTTACGTCGTACGTTATATTCTTGTGACTCTCATTTATATTCCACTCTTCTATGTTCACAAGTAGTAGTTGTTTATGAAATGCCTTCTCTGCACTCTGAAATGTATGTGAATTTATCAATAAAGCACCGCATGCAAGAACACAATTGTTAAAGTTATCCCTGGTGATTTGTTAGGGACCATGAAAGTAAGAACTCTGCCCCTAAAACTTTAAAAGTTTAATGCGATTTGATCAATTTTGTTACAAAATTCCTTACGCTCCTGGATATTTATTTAGTCAGCTGTCATGCATAATTGACATTGCTCGAGCATCCCACTCAGGGATTACAAATCTATAGGGGTTCGTTGGTTTTTTTACTTTAAACTTTAATAAAAAAATATTTTGCTCATTTTCTTTTGCAGACGATACTCTAATTAACTTCAAAATTGTGCCTATTATACAATTCGAAGCATTTACTATTACATTTATTTCACAATTTTCAGTATTCGATAATTATGTTCAAAATTAAATGTGGAGTTGCACATCGTTAAACATCGTGTAATACTGTACGATCAAAATCGAACCAATGAAACACGTTAGCGTCTCCAAAAAAATGTATGAAACTTAATTAGCGATGTCTTGTATATCCGTTTTCGGAAATTTCATTGTATTTTAATTTACAAATAATGCTACTGGTTGATGGCCTTCCCAAGCCAGAGACAGTCCTGAAGTTCCATAATCCATCATGGGCCGGCCTCATCGTTCCAGCCCCACTGTGGTCGTCTTCTCGGGCGAGTTCTCTCCTTCGGCTGCAATTCCATCCTTGGTCTCGTTCATCTGGGACCTACGAGTGGGAATCAAACCTGCGAGTGTGCTAACCGTGAAGATCTTCTTTGCGATTCTTCGAAGCACGATGGTCAGCTTCTGGACATCGTTGTCTTTCAGCTCGGCTTCGAAGTGTTATGTTGAGGCGCCATTGAGATTTCAAGAAAACGAATCAAAGCAGGGAATGTTTTTCTTACACTGAGAGATGATGTATGTAAGGCAGACACCTATCTGTCTTCTGTGGTGGGACACTGCACTTTGGATGGTGCACGCGAACTGACTTTAAACCTCTTTGTGTGCCACACGTTACCTCGGAACGAAGTGTTCTCCGTCTCACTACGTGCTGTGCGTTTGCTCGTCTTGTGTCTTTTATCCAACGTTTTTCCCCCACCTTCTTTACGATGTTTAGTGTAGCTGTGCTTTTTTTCCACAACCATGGTCCTGTTGATATTGCTAATATGTTTCTGTGTTTTATAAATAACGATCATTTGCAGCTGCATTTAAGTGCTAATCACATATAAATCCCCACCCATATCGTCCAGCCTCCTTTCCAGCAGTGTCAACATGATGTCCCTGATTTGTGGTGTCTCCTGATACATCTGATCCTGTTTTCTGTTTATCAGTGTAATTGCAAACATTTAACTCACCATGCTTGCGGTACACTTTAGAACTTTTATTAAATTTTCTTTTTCAGTGCGCATGTTTTTGATCTATATGTCACAACGGGTAATATTCACTGATTGAAAATGTCTTCAGGTACATTGGTTTCTTGCTTTTCATGGTGAAATCTACTTTTCCAAAAGCACCGCAGCCTCCTATTGTGTACTTGTTTGTGGCACACATTTGATGGCGATTGACCGAGAATGGAACTCTCAGGTCTTTGTGGTTCATGGCGCCGTTTGTAAAACAAACAACTCTGATTTTCTAAATCTCGCTGAAACGATATTAACTCTCTTAACAAATGCTAGACAGTCGAGATATGTCCCCGATTTTAGGTCGAAATACAAAATGTTGGATTATCCGAAACACAAATTACATCATATTGATGACACGTAATGTTACGTTTGCTTAGATTATGAAATATAAAAGTGGTTAATATAAAATTATTGCTTTATTGATAGAACGTTAGTTTAAAAATGTGAATTGAATAATTCACGTTTTAAATTATTTTGAAGGTTAAATTCAGTGTGAAAACGTGAACTATTTCTTAAATGTTATATCTTCAAATAAAACATATTCGAATATGAAATACAATCTGGAATTGGTACAAAAATGTTAAAAATCTTATATCAGCATACAGTATCAACATTGGTCATTTTCTTGACACATATCTCTTGACAAGGGCGGCACGGTGACACAGTGAGTAGCGCTGCCGCCTCACGGTAAGAAGTCACTGGATTCGATTCCCGGCACGCCTGCCTTTCGATGTGGAGTTTGCGTGTTCTCCCCATATCCACGTGAGATTTCAGCGGGTATTTCGTAGTGAAAGACAACGATGTCCAGAAGCTAACCATCGTGCTTCGAAGAATCGCAAAGAAGAAGCGGGTATTTCAGTTTCATTGGCTTGTTGACCAAATTGCCCTCAGTGCCCTGCAATGGACTAGTGTCCCATCATAGGTATAGCCCTGCCTTGCGCCCTGTGTCTGTCAGGATAGGCTCCAGCCCTCTCCAACCCTGTACCGGATTAAGCTGGTACTGATAATCAATGAATATCTATTGTACGGCTCGATGCATGATGAGAGGGATCGCTCGACACGGCCATCCTGAAAGAACAGCTTTGAATATCTCTTGCCACATTTTTTTTACTATACAACTGTGATAAATATAAGCACTAGATGGAAACGCATTGTAATATTCTATCTGTAAAACCATATCGCTGCTTTTCAAAATAACAAGAATGCAGTGTCAAACTGTAATGATTTAAACTCCAAATTACGTATTCCCCAAAGGGCTTTATCAAGTACAATGTATGAATGCGCATCAAGATCTTTTTGATAAACGTTAGCATCCTCATTATAACACAGTAAATCCGATGGAAATTTCTTACTCAGAACTGCACAGATAATACGCACATGGTTTATACACACTTCATTTTCAATGTTTAGGCAGCTCACATCTTTCCCGTAATGTGACAACAGTGGCATGGTATTCATCAGGATACATGAAATTTGTGTGTGCTTCATTTTAAGTGGCTCTTATTACTTAAGGGACGTTTTACTACCTGTCAGCTTCACTCTCTGTCAAATCGAGGCTTCATTTACACACAACATTAGCGGGTAAAATAAAACAAGCCTTCCGCGTAAAAAAAAAACGCACGAAAAATATGCGTGTCACTTTTAAATTGTTGTGTACTTCTCCGTAATCTCTGACAAACAATATTTTTTCAATACATATATTCCCCCCTTCCCGTCATCTTTTGAAAATGCAAGCTAAGCACGGTGTGTTTCGAGTTGTTATGTTTTATCCGACACAGCAGAGCGGGTTTTTTAGTCATGGTGGTCATTATCCTGGCCAACTCAAACGATCACTAGACTCCATCCAGCTGTGGCTTTTTCCACCACCACCACCATTGTCAGAAACCGCTTAATCCTATACAGGGTCGCGGTGAGCCGGAGTCTATCCCGGCAGACACAGTGCGCAAGGCAGGACTGTGGCTTTTTGCTATCTGCATTGACCCCTTTATACACCGGAGCGTTACGTGAACAACAAACTGCAAACCTGGTGCTTTATCGCGCACTTCGAAACTCCTTGTTATTCATAGAACATCTCAGCCATTGGTACTGACGTAGGTTTTCACGGCTTTATGTATGAGAATTGCTCTCCATAGCTGTTCTTTTGGGATAACCTCCTACGTTAGGTGCAGAAATGTCGCGAATGAGAGCGAAGGTACACCCGACACGGCTTACGAGAAAGAACAGCTATGGAGAGCAATTCTCACTCTCAGCCGGTGTTCCTGCTCAGCATCTGGAGACGCTGCCACATATAGGCTCCACAGAAATCGAAGTTGCATTGTATATTGTGTGACCGTAAACTCGGTGAAATCCATTCATTTACACAGTTGGGAAGTTTCCAAGAGGGGGGAGAGAACAACTGTTTTTTCACGTCGCAATGCAAGAAGAAGAAGAAAAGCCAAGAATTAGGATCGCATAGTTCGCTGTACCCTTGGGCTGACTGCAGCACAGGGAGGTCGGATCGGGCCCGGCCACTGGCTTGTACAAACAGACTGTGCCTCGCACTCCCCACAGCGTCTTTGGCCGCAGACACAGACTAAACATGCACAAGGTCGGGGGGCTTGCCGCTGCTGTGCCCACTCATTTCCTGGCTCGCAGGTCGCCAAGCTCAATGTGACTCGCACGCAGACTCCACACTGCACCCCCCCCCAACAAAGCAGGCAGTCCGCCCACAAACATGACTCACTCTGCTCGGAGGGTGAAAGGGGACAGCTGAGAGGAGAACAGAATGTCCCAATGGCACTAGACGAGAACATATAATTATTTCCCTAACCTTGCTGTGATAAACCCACTCGAGTGATGCCACAGTATCTACCTACTTGGCGGAATAGCTTTTATAACAATAATAGCAGCATTTTATAGAGCGCCTTTCACCCGAGGGTCACAAAGCGCTGAAAGGCATAAAGCAGTTCCCAACTAGAGAAATAACAGATTGCTACTATAGATAGATATGTGTTATTAATACTGATAAAAGTTACCGTTTGTTATTATTTTTATTGGAATTATTTTTTTACGTTAGAATTATTTCGCTCTTTATTAAAAACTGGAAGAACAAGTTTCACATTGCGATGAAATTCATGCTACAACTTAATCAAATCATTCTTAGATGTTGTAACTGTGCAGTATGTTAATGCCCATTTTAATTTCAAAGATTTTTTTGCAAGTCGTTAATTGGTAACAGGAGATTTGTATACATTTAAATGCAACTTTAGAATTCTTTCATTTGGCATCACCATCCATGCCTGATGGCTCTTTGGGGAACACAATTATAGATTACATTTTGATTCAAAGAGTGATTTGAAATGTTAATATTAAGGGCATGCATTCCACAAGGTTTGCAAATGGTAGCCGGTAAAACAAAACGTGCATATTTTCTCATTTTACGTTTTTAAAAAGCAACTTGTGTCATTATTTTAACACGGCGCAATTGTCTCGGTACAAATTTTGTCAATTCGCTTATTTAGCGAATGCAATACTGTATATTTAACCTTTTACTGTAAAAGGGACAGCGAGGTTATTTCTGCCAGAATTTGCAAATTATTACACTCGGAGGAATAGCATTACCATATTTGCACACATTGTAACGTTTCTGTCATTAAAATTAAAGGAAAGCACTATTTACAATGCGGTGTATACTCATACTCATTAGCAATGTGTCATAAGATTAATGGTGTGCACAGAAAGTGTTTGGGGGGGGGGGTTGCTAGAGAATACCCACGAAAATAACTTTACTGTAATTCGACTTTTGTTGTATCCCTGGACATGCTCTTTGCACCATAGGACATTATTAAGTATCTTCTAAAAAAATAACCTGTTCCCTGCAACCCATCCAAAAAAAGACAAAAGCTCGGCTGTCAATCAAGGCCAGGAGGGAATGTGTTAGGAGAACGCCGGCGAAATATGTAACACGGAGACGGTCGCACGGACACACGTGTTTGCTCCCGAGAGCCCAAATTCCGCCCTCTCTCCTCACAACCCTGATGCAAAATGCAGTGGGCAGCTTGTAAATGTTTCAGCGCTTATTGAACGGGGGGGGTGTGTGGGGGGATGGAAGGATTTTTTTCGTTCCCTTTCCAACATTATACGGGTTTGCCTGTCACCGCAGCTGGGCCTCGGGAGAGATTTAAGATTGGGACACGGGGATCCGGCACATGCAACGCCACCCGCCAGGGCCAAGACTCCTGGATGCTGTTGTCCTTTCTTTATGCGTTGAAATTTTAACAGAGTTATTTTATTTAGACCACTGCTATGGCAAGACTAAGGAACTCTCGAGGGTGCATGAAAGAAATCTTTCTGTCATTTCTTTCGGAATTTTAAATGAAGCTGTATAATTGTGAACAAAGAAATACGACGATAAATAATTGATGTGCGCCTACATTTATTAGTATGTCTAAAAAGGACTTTTGCAAAGTATCATCTAAGTAATGAATAAACTTTAAAAGTGTCTGTGCGTGGTATTAACTAAATGCATTAACATAATTAGAGACCGGCTTTAAGATAGCTCGAGTTTATGGACGCTGTCATTGGCCGAACAAGCATTACATATGTGGACAAGTGGAGATGTTTAAAAATGCAATGTTTACCTTGATAACTTTATAACATGTCGACGAAAGTAAGCTATTTCACAGCGTTATCCTTTGAGAAAGTC
The DNA here is from genome assembly GCA_036362915.1 of Geotria australis. Classification (NCBI taxonomy): domain Eukaryota; kingdom Metazoa; phylum Chordata; class Hyperoartia; order Petromyzontiformes; family Geotriidae; genus Geotria; species Geotria australis. Next base: position 31,989,866 of record JAZEWU010000001.1, read on the forward strand.
ACATTTATTTGCTTAGCTGTGCTGGTTAGGTTGCGTGAGCCTACTTTGAAAATGCAGGTTAGCTCAATAACTTGATGGAAATCCATAATTTGGAGTGGGGTTTTTCTTTGAATGAGGTGAGATCGTTAGAGTTTGGTGCCTTAAAGGTACATACACTGTCAGTCCTCAATGCTTGTTGAACAATGTGTGGTGAATTTTTAAACTGTTGCAATGTCATCTGCTTGAAAATATTTTCTTAAAGGTAAACATTCTAAAAACAAATATCCGCCATCCTGCCATTCTACTACAAATGACGAAATTCACAAATGCCAATATTGTCCTTTGTGGATTGACGGCAACAGGGCCCCTGTGACACATTCTTTGTGAATATCTGTGCACGTTGCAAAAGCCTTTGCAGGTTTTCTGTCCTCTGGAGTAGTTGATGCTAAGGTCAAATACACGCATAGGCTAATACGCTCTCATTGATGCATTGTTTAGTCCTTAAAAAAATATATATTTTTAAAATCGCAACCCTCTTTTAATATACTACTGCATGGAGGCTGTCATCGTTGTGGTCATTCGACCATACTTCACCATTCTGAGCAGTGCAGGTGAATGAAGGTGGAGTTGGGGCAGGAGCAGGACCGGTTGATACATCACTAGCCACTGATGTTCACCGTGGTCGGGAATCAAACTCAGGTCGCAAAGTTCATAGCGCAGTGTGCTATCCACTGCACCTCTGTCAGCACCCCCTTAACCTATGCAAACGGCTTGTAACCACAGATGTCAAATATGTAGTTGAAAAAGCATGTTTAACAGTCCTAACTAATGTATCTACAGAACCACATTTCAAGTGTATATGTGTCTGTACTGATGTAGGTTTTCACGGCTCGATTCATGATGGTTGCTCTTCAGAGCTGTTATTTTCGGAGGCGAAACGTCACGAGGCAGAGAAGGAGCTCACTTGACACGGCTATCCCGAATGAACAGCTCTGTATATGTGTCTGTTAGGCATGATAATGACTGTTACAAGAGACTAATTGGAGGAGCAATGCAATAGTAATTTATGCACACACAACACGATCTAACTCTCGTCGTGTTTCCAGCCACACACAACACTACAGGCAGTTGGCATCTGTCATCTGTACCTGTAAATGGCCTCGCCTTGGTTGACTCAGCCAAAAGTGAGTATCTGATGTGTTTGTTCTGTGTGTGATGAAGGACCGTGGTCTGAAAGTTGGCCTATTGTATATATTTATTTTTTAAGGTCGTGTTATTGATGAAGGTGTTGAGTGTTTTGTTTATACAGTCGCACTGGAGACAACGGTAGGAAGGCAGGGTTCAGTGCTACAAAAGTCTCACATTTTTCGCGCTGGTCTTAACACAGAAGGTGCTTGCTAGAAGCTACAAGGTTAAGCACAGACTTTTGTCTTCTTGAGAAAGATTACAAAGTAGTGTTTGTCTTTGTGAGATTCTTTTTTTTAACCACTGTTCGGATTTGGGGTTTTCCAAACATGCAACTCGGTCTCATAATTGGCTTGCCTAAACTCTGTTGCACTTGCTTTTAAAGCATACATTTTATCCTATGCTGCATATTGACAAATTATGCTGCCGGTGGCTGTGTTCCTTGTTTTATTTTTAAATTTTGCCTTCGAAACATTTAAATGATACTCGAACCTCAAAAATAATGTGGATAAACCCAAAATGGTAAAAAGCTGCTCGCATGTATGAATTCAATCACAGTGTTGCTGGTGGTGTCTCGTCACATTGAGTCGGCTACAGCCTTCGCGGCCTTATTAGTTTTCCGCCGGTTGTCTATGCTGTGAGAATTTCTGGTGAATCGTGGGGAAAATGAAATTTGCATTGGAGAAAGCCACCCTGACCGCTTCTCATTTGTGAAGAAATTGTTGAGGACACGGGTAGTGGAAGTGCCGTCTGACATTGACGAGTCATCATTCAGGACTCCCACTGTTACAATCTAATTTTAAACCTCTAGCTATTAATAGTCCAAATGTAATAACCGTGTTATTTAATTTAGCATTACTTGCCAGTGGTCGCATTAACACAGCGGGGAATGAGTGACACCTTATCTTTTCTTCACCCCTTGAATTACGCAGACACGCAGTTGCTCGCTCAGGCCACTGCTGGCGAAAGACCCTCCTCTAGAGGGGAGCTCTAGACTATTTGGCCTACTCTTCCATGTAGGCCAGACTAATTGGCAAGAGGTGGTTCACCCATTGCCACCACTGCGTGAACACAGCTGGATGAACCTGAGTACACAAAAGCAGCATCACTGTCACTATTGCAACGGATGGAAATTAACTCCACATTATGGACCAATTTCATATCATTTGTCACTGTACTGATGGCTGTTTTCACGGCTCGATTCATCATGATTGCTCTTCAGAGCTGTTCTTTCATCATCAGGCGTTATGCTTCCAACGTGGGAGGCGAAACGTCGCAATGGAGAGAGGGAGAGCGCTCGACACGGCTATCCAGAAAGAACCCCTCTGAAGAGCAACCATAATTTGTCATTTTCAGCGAGGCTCAGGAAAGGTCTAGTTAAGTTTGATTTTCAGAAGCGTTTGTTTAAAGGGTCAGATGACATCACTCGTGGCCTCCCGACTGTAGGCCGTGTAGTCGCTGTGGAATTTAAATAAGCAATGTCTGCGTTCACGATAGGGGCGGGTCTACACTACTAAATGTTTCACATAACGGTAAAAAAAGGAGTACGTGTCATTGCTACCTCCAAACACGTGTTATGTTTGCAGGATTGCATAATTAATTGACTGAATACTGTTGAGTGCGATCAAATGTACTCGACCGGGGAAGTAAACGGCATTGACCCCTCTAATGCGGCATTAAATGGACACGAAGGTCATACGTCTTAAGTGCCTTCAAGGGCTAACACTCAAGCTGTTACGGCGTGGAGCAGTGGACACTGGTAGATAACAGTTAATCCACTTCATCCCCACCATTTCCACTTCACAAAAAAAAATGTTTAACAGCTTCCCCTTTAACATACGATCAGCCGGCCACGTGGCAGGCACGGTCTTCGGGAGTGCGTGGTCCACACATGTGAGATCGTGCGTGTAATTCCATTCAGGCATTGACTCGGCATATCATCTCTTGGGGAGAGGGGTGGTCGATAAAACGAGTGTCAATTTGTGGCAAACGGACACCGCGGAAGGACGAGATGAAACGAGTAAGTGCATTTGAGACGTGGCGTTACGGGATAATAGAACGAGAAAGCTGGTTTGATCAGAAGAAGAATGAAGATGTGCTGAGAGAGGATGGCTACGAGCTAGAGTTACTGGCAAAAGTCTGATGAGAAGGACGGTGGGATATGTGGGACACATCCTGAGAGAGTTCGTTATGATGAAGATGATTCTGCAAGGGAAACATTTGGAGGAGCTGGGCAGTGTGAGCAGTTGGATTGGGACCCTGCATGATATATGACAAGGACCACTAAAATATATTATAATATATTTTTGTAACGCGCGCATATTCTCCGGGCGCGTTGCACCCGTAGATTCGTAGGCACTCGTTGATACATCTGTTACCAACACGAGATAGTCTTTGTAGGAAGGCAACATTGATTGTATGGTGCATTTACTCACCCCTGGCATAAGAACATGGAATTTTCACCAAGGGCTGTTGGAATGTGTACCGGATGTCAGGGCTTTGCAAGGTGCATTTGAGTAGGAATACACTTTGTAAAATAGTACCCCAATCGCTAACTTTACATAGATCGTATACGGTACTGTACACTATATATTAACCATGTGTCATTGATTTGCAACACTGACAACACCAATTGTATTTCTTCATAAACCTATCCAATAATAACAATCTGAAAAAATAATGTTGGCTGTATCTTGCTTTTCCAGCAATATATCGGTGCAGTAGTTATTTGGATTTTCGACCTCACTGCCAATGCCACGCTCCCATTTTCTTATTGAGAACGAATTGTATTACCTCGGTCTAAATGGATGCGACAAATGTGCACTTGTAAGTATTTAGGCACATTGTAAGTATTTAATAAATGACATCTTTACGGCAATAAGTGTAATTGAAGCTGAGCTGAGTGAAGCAGAGACTGCCTGTTGGAATGCACAGTTAAAAATATACAGATTTGGCATTTCCATTCTCATTATTTTTTAAACCCGTCCTGATTGTGTTTTCGAAAACATTGCTATAGTTTTGTTTATCTGGTTTCATTTCCGATTTTAACAAGACGAGTACAAAAACAACCACTGGTATTAAGTCATGTTAAATAATTATCAAATAGGCAAGGATGCTTTAAGTGAGAAAAACAAGTCTTAGCTATTACAATAATTTAATTCAATAGCATAGGCTACAAAATCAAGGCATAATGGTATGTGGCATTGATTAACTTTTCTTTAATGTGAATGATTGATTGATATTTCTTTAACGTGGACCAGGATGACTTGCTTGTGTGGTTTACTGGTCTCGAAATTGTCCGTGTGATTTTCTGAACAATGCACATTTAATCGACGATTAACTGGTCTATAATTCTACAAATCAGTTGTTGTATATGAGAGTGATTCGGTCATCAATCCACAACTGAGGTTTTTAACGTCTCTGCTAAGCATGTATTAAACAGGGACACTAAGTTTGATGCAACATCTGGTCCCCCTCTACTTTAGCAGCGTCTACGGTTAGTCCAAGTCTGGGGAATTTTCCCTTTTTCATACAGCGAATGGCAGTCGTTACTACTTCAAGTGTGACAACTGGAATTTCCTCTTCTTACTTTGAAATAGTAATAATTTCCCAGGGTATACGAATTATTATTATGTTTTGCCTTTGAGATCTGCATATAATTCCTCTAGCAGTTTTATTACGCCGTCTCTATCATGCATCTTGCGCTTAAAGAGCTGTTATTTGTGATTAATCAATCATCAACTTTATTTTTTTCGGCTTGCGTGTTCCCATTGCATGTTGAAATCTCTTCAATCGCATATTTTCTGTGTTTTCTCATTTCAATCCTTATTTTTTTTTCAAATTGGGCTTACAAATCCCGGAATATTGTCATCTTTCATGCCCTGCGATTAGGACAGCTTGCTCTTCTCTCTTTGCCGGTTGACTTTAACTTCCACCTGCAGTGCATTCATTGTCTGTTACATCATCATTATCAGAACCGGCTTAATCCTATAAAGGGTTGCGGTGAGCCGGACCCTATCCCGGCAGACACAATGCACGTTAATTCAAAAGTTATAGCGGTGAAATCCATATCGTCCATTTATACGGGATCAAATCTGTTGCTTCGAAACCAACTTCGCTCACCCTTTGAACTCGACACTTGCAGGTTAACCGCCTTGTGTTTGCCTATAATCAGCTAGCTTCTTCCTTTGGTAAACATTGAAGTATATCTTGCATCACACAAGCCTGCGATTACATCCTGTATTGCATTCGTTGAGGACATGAATGCCAGGAAGGGAAGACCTTGAAGCAATAAGGCAGCAGAGTCGAGCTCAAGATAAATATGAGCGAATGAAAGTCATGTGCGGCACTGTGGGGACAGTGCGTGAACTCAGCGAATGGATCGTGGCAGCGCAAGACCACGCAGAGAGCTTCATCCACCAGCGGATAGAACATGGTTTATGATGACAATGAGTATGAAGGAGAGAGTTATCGACACGGCTATGCCGAAAGAACAGTTTTGAAAAGCTACCGTCATACATCTAGTCGTGAAAACCTACATCAGCACATTGTTAAATGTCGTGCAAGAACAACGTATCCCATCTCTCCTGTGAAAGGAGACTTGCCATATCGTGAGGCCTCACCTGGTTCCAGAAAGGTTATTAACGGATCCTCACTATCATCATCCGCGATGATTCCACTGCTGGATGAAGGCCTGGAAGTCATAATCCACATACCGTCTGCACATGAGATTATATGACTAAGACACGTCGCGAACATTGTGACTTTCATACGCACAGGCTTATTTCTAATCTCACATTTTGTTTACAAAAAAACCCACACAAATTTTGGATTATTTGTGAGGTTCAGAAAGTAATTGATGTTATGGCCAAGCCGTCCGTCTTCGAGGATTGCATCTTGAAATTAAACCACAATACTGTACACAGTCCATTAAAGAAAGATAAACTCACTCGATTTAGCATGAACAGACCGTAACGCGTCGCATCACGCATGCGTTCTCCTAGGTCGCATCGCACGAGCTACATCACGATGAAGCGTCAACAAATATACAGCACATTAGGGACAGCGGTATGCGTCAGGTTGCCAGAGGTGCTGGGGTACACGGCGGTTGATGCCAGCAACCCCACCTCCCCATCTCCGCATCTGCTCATCCTCACCGCCCGAGTCTTGACTCCCTCGCCGCGTCTTCTCGCTCTTGGCTTCCCCGCCCACCTAAACACCAGACAAACACCAAGGAGATGCACGCACGTTACACATCTGCTGTCAATCCCGCAACAGAAGAAGCCATCGCGGGGTCCAAGGTCATCGCATCGCCTTTTTTTTCCCCCCCCCAACGGTCTGCCTTGCCCATGGTCACCGCGGGTCGCGGGGGGTCACAGTCAGGGCCACGCAAGAGCAGATCTCGCATGCACGCCGTGTGTAACTCCCGAGAAGAGACCCGATAGAGGCGGGACACAAAGGCTGTTGTTTTCAAAAAGAAAAATCTCATCAATAATGGATCCGGCGGGACCTTTGACCCAAGTTCTGAATTGTGCGGCGCTGTGATCTCCAGCTTTTAAAGGCTTTGATCACCCGCGGAGCCACGCTGAGATGTTTGGTTGCCGTGTGATGTCGTAAGGAGTCGTGCGTGCCCCGCGCACAACCGCACACGTAACGAGAGGCATTTTAAACATGCGCCGGGTTGATACTGCCTGGCCCTGACCAGTTGTAAATCTCCCTTTGCCTATAGACGTGCACCTGCTGAGAGATTGATCCCTGCCTTTCCAGCCACAAAGGCAACAAAATCTTTGCAGTTTAGCTCTTTAAAAAAAAAAAATCAGTTCAGAGGGAGTGCCCTGTGGGTTTCCTGTTGGAAGAGTGTGTGTGCACATTTAGTGAAAAAGGGCTTAATGCTGACACGCTGCAGTCCCAGACCAAAGTCACAGCAGCACTTTGGAATTGAGATCGGACAGCTGTAATGACCAGCAGGGGGTCTCTTATAGTGCTCCCCACAAGTTTTGATCTATTCGAGACTCGAGACTTCAATTGCGTGCAGGACAACACAAAGGGACCGTAATTTGACAACACTCGAAATATCAAATAGACAATAATTACTTAATTAACTCCAATGCATTGTCGACAAGACTAATTGCTTATGTGCGTGTTACTGTCGTGCGTGTTGTTTGCATGTGTGAGTGGGAAGGGAGTCACCGCAGGGGAGCTTTTGGGCACAGAACTACTTCGTAAGCAGGATGATTGGTAACGCTGTGGTTTATTTGGATAACATTGACATTGTCTTAAACCGTTATTGACATTCAAGCACTTAATTAATGTGCCGTTAATATTGACTAGGCAGATATAATTAAATACCACGGTAAATTCTCACTTGCACTTCTAAGTAGATCATAAAGTGGTGGTTCGGCAGATGAGTATTTCATAGGGGGAAAAAAATACACTGTAAAATAATACGTATTTATTGGTCTTTGTAATGTGTTTGTCAAAAAAACATTCTACAAAGCGACCCACTGTTCGTAACTTGGCATTGCCTCATTTCAGGGAAATGGCGATTTCTTTATTTCTGTGTTGTTTTTAATAGTGTGGGGAGTGCTATATTATGCAGCTGTTTATAAAAGTTATTTTTTCTTCTTAAAAAAATCCCGTTTGTGGATTTTTTTTCTGAATAAAAGGCAACACGTGTACTGTACATTTCATTCTTTATGCTAAGCAAAATTGTTCACAAACCTAAAATGTTGGAGGATAAGAGAGAATGTGTAGTATATTAAAGCGTTGCCCCAACCTAACGTTAGGCTAAACAGATATGATTTCATTGAAAAATAAGAGAGCAGGTTGGAGTGTACGTTGTTTTAATGTCCTCTCAGAAGCGAGGTATAAATAATTGTGGCACGCACTACTACACGATTCTATAAATCCACATAAAGCTCAGAGCCATAAAACCAACTTTGCATGCGCAATTTGATGTTTTACAACACCAAATTACCTGAGGCAACTGAAGAGGCTTAACACTTCTATGACACCTAACTCCCTCTCACCAAACATTGACTTAAAGTCACGGCGGCCAGGTGGTTCAGCGGTATTGTGAGCAGCTCGCAATCGGAAGGTTGTCAGTTCAAATCCTGGTTTGGGGTTGAATCAGTACATCATCTCTCTCAGGGGTTAACAATGACTATTGCTTCGTTGGGGAATTCCACAGCGGTTTTCCTATTGGTATACTCACCCCCACTATAGGAATGTGGAATTTACACCACAAGCTAGCTCAGGGTTATAACGATGAGACGAACATCGCCTGAATGATGGTTGCACTTCAGAGCTGTTCTTTCGGGATAGCCGTGTCGAGCGACCTCCCTCTCTCCCACATCGGTTGCTCCGAAGAGCAACCATCATGAATCGTGCCGTGAAAACCTACATCAATGCATTGCCTGAATGTTCATTTCGGCAAGAAATGGCTTTTACTTTTTATTTTTCTTAAAGTGGCTCAAGGCTCACCGCCGGACGTATCCGTCTCACCTGGCCACCGGTGCGGATATCCCCCTGCCACACCACGGCACCGAAACGAAGGTGCGTTTCACCTCTTCGTAAACAGCCCCCAACCCTCCCGTTTGCGATCTTCAATAGCCGGGGCCTCGCTGTGCAGCTTTGATGGGAGTTAGCTGCTGCAAGCTGCTGAGTTTGCCGTTTGGACTGCTCCTCCCTGGCTTGCGCAGACGCCTAATTATCCGGGCGCAAGCGCTCTGATGAATGCGCAGGCTACCAGCCGGAATAAGCCGGCGCTGCCTCAGGGTAAACGTTGTGAGCGGGTGCCAACATCTGCTGTGGGGACCCCCAGCGCTTCCTCTTGGGGCATCTAGAGAACCCCCTTCTAACCCCCATAACCCCCCACCCTACCCAATAAACCCTTGGCAGATGATTCAAAACACATTTTTTTGTTGTTGCTTAATTTGATTTATCGCTATCACATTGTGTGTAATTTGCCATCAAATTGGCAGGCAATAGAAGTCGATCTCTGTAACAAAACTACTTGGGACCTTTGTAATATTCCTGCAGTAATGAGTGAGAGGCTTTCATGTCTGCATGGGGATGACTGCCTGAAGGCTACTTTTATTGGTGCAGGAAAAAAAAAACCAGCATGCATTTTCTTTACTTATTAAAGGCTTTTCATGGAAATACGATTTATGCTCAAATATACAACGCTAGCAAACCTAACCACGTTATATTGCATCCTTTAATTTACAAAGTTTCCTTGTTACGGGGTTTATGATTTGGTGATTTATTTATTCTTGTTATTGTTTTAAGACGAGCATTGCTGCTTTGAATAAAGAAGGGCATTTGTTAGATTCTAAAAGTTTCTCTTAAAGACGTTCGTTGCATTCATCTTTTTCACGTGTAAAGTTGCATGAAACAGTTTGAATTTTACGGCCAACATTCCACATACAACCATAACGCCTGACGATGCTTCTAACGTGGGAGGCGAAACGTCACGAGGGAGAGAGGAAGATCGCTCGACACGGCTATCCTGAAAGAACAGCTCCGAAGAGCAACATCACGTATCGAGCCATGAAAACCTACATAAGTACAACATTATTTTACCAAAATATAATATCGACATTTTTTTTTTACTATCTCAATTCTGTATTCGGGAAAGGCTTCATCCAGCAGTGGATTGGCTGGTGATTAATTCGTTTTATTTTAGTGCAAATAGTTTTCTATCTCAAAGACACTAGTATACAACGTGCACAACGACCACAGTTACCTTTAGCACAGAGGCCACGAGTAACAAAAAAAATATTTTAATATTGCGAACTGACATCCTTGACTGTCAACATCACCAAATCTTCTTTGAGCGCGAAGAATATCCAGCCACATGTTTTTTCTCGAACCATTCGCCTTGCTGCCCGCCTCCTAAATATATCGTGGCGCCTACGTAGCTTCGCCCTGCAAACAAGCCGCGCGAATTTTCCAGCGTGCGAAAAACTGCCATATAACATCCTAACGGACCCTAATAGCCGGGCAATGTAATATTGCCTCACAGTGTGAGTGCCACAGCCCGGCAGACTAGAGGCAATACCGGCTGTTGTTGTAACCCACTAAACAATATTTAAGCACTGTCCTGGTCTCGGCGGTGCCATTGCCACGCATCTAAATGTTTTTATCTCGCAGTATATTACCCGGCGATACGAAAGGGAAGCAAATATATGATACATTAGGAGATATTAAACTGACTGCCTTTATATGTTTATGGGCGAATCGCAGACTTTGGGGTCATTCCCCCGGGGGTATGGAAGCAGCCAGTGCCAGCCTACTCCGTGGGGAGACTGCGAGGCTTCTTCGCTGCCAAGAAAAATATAACTCAGGCCGATAAAAGATGGAAAACCTGACCACCAGACTTTCACATACATCAGTGTCCCTACACGAGATACAAAATTAGCCAATATCCTGTACATCATTGCCAGATGACACATTTGTCATTACATGCACGCCGGTTATTACTCTGCACCGGGTACTCGGTCTTGTGGGAACCCGAGGCACACCGACAGCAAATGAATCCGATGGTGCGCTCGCTCGCGTTCCGACGGCCAGTTAAATTTCCCCGGGACCTGCCGCGGAGCCTGGCTCCAGCGACAGCACCGAGCCCGGGCCGTGAACGTGGCTGCATCCACACGCTCAGCCACTTCGGCTCGTCTCCTTACATCGGCCGACTTTCATGAGCGGAATTTAGAGTACATTTTACGAGGCACGTTCATTGTAACAGCCGTTCCGCGCGTGCGATTCGACAATGGTTAACCTGCCGTAAAAACCGCTTGGCTTTTATCCCCCGGTGTTATTGTTTAAATATATGCTTCCGTCGTTCAAGTAGGGGTTTTGTTTTTTTTAAACCCATTATTATCACCGTATTTCCACGGCGATTATGATTATTGGCGTTAGTCGGCTGCGATGCGTGTTAGCACAAAACGTAAGCAGATTTTTGTAAGTGCAGAATGATTATTCAGCCCCCATCGCCAGCCCCATTTCGCAAGGATGTTTTGTTGCTTACGGCGATGCATTTTAAACGGAAGTTCCAACGCGTTCAATCGGTCCTTAAGCTTCGATAATCTTTTCAACGCGAGCTGAACCCTGACACCGTTCTCCGCGGCACTTACGCCATTAACCCGTAAACTCAGACGCTCTGTCGACGACGGTGCCCGCGACTCGCCGTGTTGATTATCCGACACGAGCCGTGGATCACAGGGCCCGTTACAGACGGATGCAGCGCCTGTGACTGCCTCTCGGTGAAAAATTGAGCACATATCGATCGACTGTTTTATTAGGGGAGGCGTTTGTTTTGTTTGGCCTCTGGAGAGGGGTCGACAATTCCCTCGAATGCTGTAATTTTTGTTCCCTCTAAAGCCTCACACATGATCAAAGTCACAATGCCTATATTACAAAATCCCCATCCTTCTCAAAACCAGCCAAGCTCAGCTGAACTTACCATCACCACCGACCCCCCCTACCCCAGCGCCATCTCCAGCAACATATCCACAGAGAGGTAGAGATGCATCCACGGTGACCGTTCTGGGTCACCTCGTCATTGTGTAACGACGGGACGATGCTTTTCTCAAATCGCATCGGGATTGAACGCAGCGTTTGTTTGAAACGAGGGGGGGAAAAACTGCGTGGTGTCCCCACGCTGGTCACAACGTCACGTGTCTCTTGCTCGTTAACAGGAGCCGCACTTGGTTACGCCCTTATAACATGTGCTCCTCGCTGTTATTATTATTATCACTACTACGGTGTAACTGTAGGCATATGGCTAATTTAAATCGGTGCCTCTCTGATGCTTCGATTGTCTTATTGAGTTGCTTTAGTGGGGCTCATTGCCCAGAGTAAATTGCCGCGGGTAAACTCGGCCGCTTTTTATGTGAGCGCACAAAATGCCGCAGCGTTTTACATTTTTCCTACTTGACAACCATGCAAACTGCTCGCCGTGCTCGATTGCCAATTACCGTGATGACTGACCCCGGTGTTGTCGAGGGCAGCACGGTTGTTGACACCTTATTATTGACATTTGACACCATCTATATTTGACAGCCAGTCAAGCCGCTACAAGATTCATGGTGAAACATTTACACTACAGAGAGCCTTTGTGCAATGCAGCAATTGTTGTTGGTGTCATTGTTATGATTGTATCGGGGGCCGAAGCATCAATTTACGATGAAAAGATTAACAAAGCAAAGCACTCCACAAAGCAAAAAAAACGAAATTCAGTCAATTAGTTAGTGAGTTTTCATTTAAGCTGGAAGGAACCGTTAAGCTGTGTAGCTCTTTTGAACGGTTGTTCAGCGGGGAGAGGTATGCAAGTTACAACATCTCGGAGCAACGCCGGAAATTTCGTCAGAACAATTATTAACCGAGGCAACGTGTCTTTGCAGCGCTTTGTGACCCTCGGGTGAAAGGCGCTATATAAATTGATATTATTATTATTATTTGGACTGTGGGAGGAAGCCAGAGTAGTCGACGAAAACCCACGCAGACACGGGGAGGACATGCCAAGTCCACACAAAAAAGTACCCCAGTCTGTAATCGAACCCGGAACCTTCTTGCCGCGATGCGGCAGCACTCCCCACCAGTGAGTAGGTTCCGTAACAAATATACTTCGCAAATGCCACTGCCACATATCCACCGTGGGCGGATTAATGCTCTCTCTTTCTTGTTAACGTGTTGTAACAGGTGAACATCAGCGTTTTCTGGTGTTATGCGTTGCTTTGTCATCTCACGTCGGAATAACTTTGCACTGGAAAGCACGAGGACTTCTTCAAGTTTGTGATGCACAGGAGACATCAGGAAAATGTTCCAGATCGCTTCATCTTCCAGGATGATGCGTGTCAAAAATATGAATATCGTGTCACGCATGTTTATTTTGATGGGGTTTTTTGTTTCGTTACACGGTGTCTGAATAGCGTGGTGCATGGGAAACAGCACGAATGTCACAACGGGAGGCATATGAACACACTGCGCTGAAAGTAAACATAGCCCACAGATACATCTCTGGCAATTCTAAGGAAGATCTCTAGTACATTATTTCATTATATCATTCAAAACAAACGCTGCTGTTCATCAACGGCAGTTTCGAGCGCCAATCTATAATCTAACCAGCAGGAGTTTTCAAACAAACTCACACTCTTACACGTTTCATATTTTTCCTTATAGTTTTTTTTTTTTTTAGCAAATACATGTGCATGCAATGTGCTAAAGAAATACGTTGCACGTGAAGAGAGAAATTATGGATTCTTTGAATTTGAGGAGGACCTCGAGGATCGTGAAACCTGAGTCGAACAATCCCTGGGAGCAACGATGCTGTGACAAAATTGTTAAACGCGCAACAAAAACCGAAACGTGTGCAAAGAAGCTCGGAGAAGATGGACGATTGGATTTACAAGCTGGCAACGTGGCCTGTGCCCAGCAGCCGTGATCGGAAAGCAGGCACAAGAGGATTAGTGAACTACGCAGGTTCAAGGCATCATTGTGACTGTGAAGGAAACTAAGTGGGCTTGGGCAGGACACGTTGCTAGAAGGGATGATGATGATGATGGTCGGTGAATATGGACCGAGTGGCAGCCGAGGAGATGTAGCGGTGATCTCGGCTCGTATGTCCGACGCCGTGCGGACTATTGCATCGCAGGATCGCGAGACGTGCTGACAGCTTGACACCTGTCTGTCAAGGTGCTTGACAGACAGGTGTTCACGCCCAGCTAGGTTTCTACCTGTTTTTTTTTTATATTTCCTACATTCCATTCATGTTATATTAAGAAAATATTTCCAGTACAGCCCTTTGTCAATCGACTCCTGGATGGAGGCTTCCGCACCCCGTGCTAACCACGGGGGTTGTTGGACCATACTTCAACAAACCATTTGACTTCGGTTCGGTGAAGTCGAGCGGAGGGGGGTTCAAACTGAATCAGGTACCACTCGCACGTGATGTTAGCCGTGGCCCTGCAATGAACCCAGGTCGCTGGGTCAGTAGCTCGATGTGCTATCGCTGCTCCACTGCTCCACCAAAGAGCTCGTTAGCGATTTTGTCCTACGTGTCATTCTACAAAACGAGAACAGTTTTCCAGAATTGGAATTCAACGCAAAATAAATACACGTGGAGAAGTTATGCGCGTAGGCTGGATATATATATATTTTTTTATTAAGCGAAAAACAATAATGGGGAAAAAGAATCCGTTGGATTTACTTCAATGCGTGAAATACAATATCATTATTTTAAAAGCATAAGTAGGCTACTGTAGATCATTTGAGCCCAACGCTTCATGTTTGCAAAGGGCATTCCTAGGCTCAATTACGCAAAACGACAAGCTGACAGTTTTTCATACGTGTCCTCTTAACATGTGCTGTGTACGATTTCCCGTACCAAAAAAAAAACTTGCTTAAAGGCCCTAGCGAAATTCTAATAAAACATGTAAAACTAAACTGTAAACTTTGACAGTAGCCTGACATAACCAAATTTTCTGGAGGGAATAAAAAAAAGGCCTCTATTTCTTTCCTTGCGTTTTTAAAATGGAGGGAGGAAAAACAAAACGTTAAAGTTCTGTGACGTGTTCTGTAATGAGCGGTCATTTCATTTCTTCAATGAGGAGGGGTTTTACCCTTAAACACAATGCATTTATTCACGTGCGTTGCCAAAAAAGACTCTTAATTTTGCAGGAGAGTCGCAAAACTTGCCAAAAAATATAAAGCTGTCATTGAAATGCTGTATTCCAGCCAATAGCAATGCCCTTGTATTTATATAACAACAGTGTATTCCAGCCAGGTTTCCTTTGTTTTAAAACAGCTTCTGACAAGTAAAGGAAACGACTTGTACATAAAACACTGCGGTCTGGTGTCCTGAGGCATAGGGCGCTCTCTATATGCTCGACTTAAAAAAAAATGTTAGCCAGAGGGCTTTAACTCACGGTTTACACCAGTAACGTAGCCATTTTTTTCACTTCCATTTATTAGCATAGTGGTAAATTGATACATTTACAGTCTTTTAAAAACAGATTAACATTTTACCCGCCATCGGAACCCCCTATGCAGACACCGGGACTTATTTCATTTTATTTTTGTTGTTTTGTGTCAGGGACAGGAGGGAAAGCTTAAAAACAAGCGCCCGTGTCTGGCAGTGGACACAAAAGTGCAAGCGTGCTGGCAAATTGATTTCGTGTCGGGACAAAAGTGGTGCAGTTGTCCCTACATGTTTTAAGCACTATCCTTGGAGGGACACGCGTGCTTGGGAGAGAGAGAGAGTGCATGACATGATGATTTTACACGCAACAGTGATGTATCGGCAATAGTTGCCTCCTTTTTTTTTCCCTTTCTCTCTGCCGGAAAAAAAAAATATCAACCTCTCGGGATGACAAAAAAAAATGCCAAAGAGGTTTGCAAGGATTGTCCTCCTCCCTCCCTACCTCCTTCCCACCACCATCACTGCCGGAGAGCCAACACAAGTTTGCTTTCTGTGTGTTTTACAAGTGTTTTGTCCTCGGCATTTGTTACTGCCAGGGCACGGTGGGAAGTCGCTCTCCCGCGGTTCACCCATTACTTGCGTGGCCCCGGGGGAGGCTGATCGGTCATTAAATTTTGATGACATCGCACATTTGCGCGGCCTTTGTCGCTGGAAATTGCCGTGTAATGAGACGCCAGCGTCGTCGCGTAATTGTCACGAATTCACGCAACCGCAGCTTTTTTGCTTAGTTGAATATCTGCACATGCGTATGCGTACGAAAGTTAAATTTGCGAGATGCGTTTGCCGGGCATCGTGAGACTTGGCGGTCCTTTATTTATCTTCTCGGTTAACGTCTTCTGGCATTATGATGGATGGATAATCTTCTTCTTTGC
>JAZEWU010000001.1:32006037-32022983 GCA_036362915.1 Geotria australis
CGTTTGCCGGGCATCGTGATACTTGGCGGTCCTTTATTTATCTTCTCGGTTAACGTCTTCTGGCATTATGATGGATGGATAATAATAGTAATAATAGCATTTAATAGAGCGCCCTTCACCCGATGGTCACAAAGCGGTGCACAAGAGCCGCGGAGAGAACAGCAAATCAACAACGACAGAAAAAATAACTAATTAAAAAAAACAAAGCAACAAAAATTACATGATTAAGGCTGATTCGAATACACTGAAAGGTCGTGAAACTGGCAATCTTAAGAGCGGCAAAAATCTGCCAGCGTCCCCTAAGATGACCGTCACTTCCTTAAAGACAAACACGGAGCAAGACAAACACGGAGGGAGACAGGGAGGGAGGGTGAGCGACAGGGGGAGACATAGGAACACAGAGACAGGAAGACAGTGACCTCTGGATGTAGCAAAATGCAGGTTTGACCAGAGGTGGAATGTGTCTACACGTTCATGTGTTCACAGATTTGTTTGTCCAGCTATCCTGTATAACGTCAGGGCAGGGGTGACAATAACTTACATTGTACTGATGTAGGTTTTCACGGGTCGATTTATGATGGTTGCACTTCAGAGCTGTTCTTTCGGGATAGCCATGTCGAGCGCTCTCCCTCTGCCTCACGACGTTTCACCTCCCACCTTGGAAGCATCATCAGGCGTTATATGATGCTTCCAACGTGGGATGCCCAACGTCGCGAAGGAGAGAGGAGGAACGCTCGACACGGCTGGAAGAGCAGCTCTTGAGAGCAATTCTCAGACTTTGGTGAATCGATTTATCCTACAGGGTGAACAGAGGCGGAGGAGGGATTTAAGAAGCGTGCCCTTTGTTTCAACCCCTCCACCAGGAGATCGAATCAAACCAGTGACCTCCGGATTTCAACTCCAGTTTGCTGACCTTTACACCACAGCAGCATCCCCGCATAATGTAATCCAAATCACACGTACACCGAATGCAACAACGAAACCCGAGGTCCACTTGTATTATCATTGTATCGATTCGTTTTATGTGCACACGAACATCTCCAAGCACTTCCTCGGAGACGGACAGTGAAAGCCTGTGTAAGCTGTTCTGATGCTGTGGTGGGTCCGCACAACTAAAGCAATCTAACTTCTGCTACACTTTAATAGTATTCCCTTGGTTATTTACTTGTACTTACACATGCTCCAGATTTCGAGTTAAAAACAAAAATAAAAACCCGACGCTGTGATGTGTCAGTGCAAAGTTTCTCGAGCTCCCAATGAGATTTAAGGTCTCCATCAAGGTGCATCATGCAAGCCTGAAGGAGTTCGCCCCGGACAGTCGACACGAGTTTGCTTTCTGCCTTAATTTACGAGATGTATGCTATTTGTCCTTGCTGGGTCCACTCGGAGCCCGGGTTTACGGAGCGCTCCGTAGCTGTAGCCATTAACGATGCTTCTGGGCAGCAGTGTTTTGCAATGAAATTTTGATGTCCCGCAGCACCTGGGTCTGACCTGCTTGATCAGATGGACCACAGATGCAGTCTCACCGGGGCATGGAATAACTAAGCCGGAAGGTGATTAGCATGCTCAGAAACCAGCTCGAGCCACCCCCGAAGCTCCTTTCATCAATTAAACACGAGCGCAGCGGATGCAGTGCCATTTGTAATAAAAAGTTTGGCATCAGGGGGTCTAATATTGGTGAGCGAGAGAGAGAGAGAAAAAAATGTGCACTCTCTCGAAAAGTTTTTGGAATATCTGCCGCGGCGCAGAGGCAGGATCGTGTTCCCGTGATCACGAGGTGTACAAATAATGTGAGATTGTGGCCCGCGAACGTGCTTGCGAGCTCCGGCGATGTGTCACCTAATCGCTGTGTTTTTTTCATTCCGATAATAAATAGCTTGCGGCGATGTGAAACGTCGTCATTCAAATGTGCTAAAAATAAAGTTGCCCACACTTGTACTTTATCATTAATACATTCATTGATGCTTTATTAATAAGCAAATCCATTGACAAAAATGTCTGTTTTACAAAAGGGACGCTGGGCACATGTAATATGCATCGTCCTGTAGAAATAGTATGACTCTATAGAACAGATAGATGGGGATCAAGGTAGAAGCATTCACGTCGCGATCCCTGTCAAGTAATACTTGGTATTACCTGCAAATTCTACCAAACACTTCGAAGCCAAGGAGCTGAAAGACAACGATGTCCAGAAGCTCAACAGATGCCAGAAGCCCCTCAGTCTGGAGCAAGAAGAGAGGCCAATGCCCGCCGCCTTTAAGGCCAGCACTGACTATTATATCTCTAAATGTTGAAGGGCTGTCTGCAACTAAAACAGAACTTGTTGCAATGGGAAACTGTCATATAACCATCACGCTTCGAAGAATCGAATCGAATTCGAACAGATAGATATAACACAATGGTATTGTTTTACATCCTATATTAAATATGTCCACCTATGTGAATATTGGTAGTGCGTTGCGCTATGAACCAGCGTGTTTGAATCCCAACTGCAGCTGCCATGAGGAGCACGTGACGTTTGAAGTCCTCCTGGGCACCTCTTTCACAAACCGATAATGACCAGCGTGGGGAAGTATGGTCAAACCAATCCCCACAACAGACATGGAATCATCGACAGCGCTTCACCCAGCTGTGGTTCGGCAAAGGATTGTAAATCAGTGTCAGATTACAACAACTATTATTTACAGACTAACTTGTGCTTTTTAAAGAGCGCATCGATCGCATACAGGAATATCAACTTGTAGATGCTTATCCGATGTAAAGTAACTTCACAACTTTACATGTGTTAAACACGCCGTAGTACGGTGTTAGGGTATGATCCGTCGAAAGTGTGTTCAAATGTCTCCGGATGTAAATCACACTTTTTTAAAAAAATGCATAGTGCCCTTAGGCCTAAATCACCTGACAGGGTATTTCGTGTAGAAAGTTTTTCTTTATCACTTTTAAGTGCTCTTCTCTCCTACCAATATCACAGGGAAAGGAAAAGGAGGCACCCGGTTGTCTGAGGGCACCCAAGGAATGCCAGCCCACTAAGAGCAGCCCTAGGGGTATTTTGGAACTCTGATTAATTCCGGATGAGATTCCCAGCGGCGGAAGCACACCCGGGAATAAGAAGCAGCACAAACTTGCATTGCCGTGGCCGCGTCCCGAGTTCAAAACCGGCTCCGAGCAGATGAATATTTGATTATTCCTATGAAGACGTTTACCCACGTGTACTGCCCATTAAACATTAACATTGCTTTTCTTTTCCATGAAAGCCATGGTGGTGCTAGCTCTAAGCATGTTTTTTTTTTACTTTATGTTAAGACCTTTGCAACAAAAGCAAAAAAAAAAGAAGCAAAGCAGTCACACGTGCGACTGCGCCCGGCGATACTCGGTGAGGAATGTGGCTTAATTGTGGAAATGTCAGAGGAAAAGACTGTTGAATATTGGTATCAAATCAAGTCATTACGCAAACATGCACAGCGAGTTCACTGACGCGTGCCCAGCACATGTAAAGTACAAATGCGATAATTGTTTTTGAAGGGACCAACCTAATCCTGAGTTAAGTAAAATATGTACTTTATCTCAGTGTTAGTCTCCGGTCTCCGCAGGAGTGGCCACAACACACCGCTCTGTCCACAGATCCCCTCTGTAATTGACTTGAGGGTTGCAAAAAGAACTGTTATGCCGTAAAAAATGTATCAAAGCCTCCTTTCCCCAAGAAATTGGAAATTTCAGAAGTTTATCACCCACAAAGCAATAATTTCCCTTTGATACATGCAAATTACACATATTGAATTTGTCTCACGCTGGGCTTCAGCATTGCGTGGCTTTTTACAAAGATAGCTGGAGCCATTAAGAGGATTTATCTCTCCACGTGTGCATGGGCATCACAGAACTTACTGCTTAATATTTCAGGGGATAAATCTCCGAAATGAGATTCCCTTTACCGCCAATAAAATTTACAGCATCCAAGTCGGTAGACAGATTATGCAAGGTATTTTAACCATATGGTGAACCGTGCAAATACCAGGTATACGCTACAGGTAATGCGTGTAAATGGTAAATTGCGCTCGTAAATCAATAAACGGGAGAAAAAATTAAGGTGGTTCCACCACTTCCATTAATGCACGGCCAGTTTGCTGTAAACATCTGCTGGAGGGATTTGTTTGGGGGGGGGTTTTGACCGGATGAAAACCGAAAGCAACTTTTAAGTGCAGAAAGGAGACCATATTGTGTTATTAAACAGCTGGTTCATTGCAAAGCAAATGATTCACAGCTAATTTAGAATCATTCGTGATGCAGTGCGTAGAGCAGTAGAGCAGCCTCGGTTTTGGCAACAAAACCACCAACAAGCATTATGGAAGCATTATCACCAGCATTAATCACTACAGCTGAGATAAAAGCCAGAAACACTTTATTAATTTGCTATTTAGAGTTGCGTCTGACGATACATATCGGGATTGCTGAGAATCAATCAGCGGATAATGTACTCGTGTGTGGGCAGCACGTATTAACATTTATTTGGAAAATGATTGATTTGAAAAAATCTGTTTCACAATGAAAGTGGCAGTTATTCTAACAAGTATCCCACTGCACTTAAACGTTACCCATTTGAGAAAGCTATATCACAATAAAGGAAGAGGTAGCACAAAGGAAATCATTAATTCAAAATGTGTTGCATGCTGGAAAATGTAAAGGTACAACCCTGTGATTTCTTTGTAAAACCACCGCTGGCAGAACGATCTCGACGAGTATGAACTGTAGAGAGCCCCTCTAGAAGAGGGCAATTGGCTCCTGTTCCACACTGCCCGTACGTCTTGGAACAGGTGGCAGTACCCACGCTTTTCCCCACCACACACGACCTGCCGATTGACTAAATGTGATTTTTCCATGTATACCGTTGGCTGGACAGAGATGAGCTGATTCAGTAAATGTTCCCCATCATTTAAACTGCCGTGCCGGGAGATCAAATCACTCCCGTGACCTCTGGAATTCAAGTCTAGTCTGCCAACCGTTATGCAGCAACAGCAACCCACTGCACGATGTAGCTTCAACGAATTAAAAATCTACCTAAAAATATGCATTATTCTGTAAACTCGATGATATTAGCCTTTCAACAGCTTAACATTTTGAAGTCCATCTAAGCAGCTGCTTTGGAGTTTTTTTGTTACAGAAGATGTTTACGTAATAAAAACAATTTGTTGTGACGCATCATATTCACATATTCACCAACTGGGAGCGCTAGTGTCAGAAATCTGCTTGTGTGCTCTCGGAATGTAGTTCTGAAGTAGACAGCTGGTACTACTTAAATGCAATTCTGTTCCTCATCACGACATCTTTGTAAATTAGCTAAAACAAAGCCATTAAATGTTGTTGATAACTCACTGGCTATAAAGCTGCAGAACATTGTCATTTATGAATTATTACATGGTACGATCGGTGACTGACGCATACAAATACGTTATTTTCGTCGTCAATTTTGCCGTAAAAATTTCGCTCGCAATGTTTGCATTTATTTATTTCAAATGTGCGAATAAAGAGGCATTCGTGTTATCGCTGCTTCCACGTGTCACCGGGTGAGTAAATGATTTGAGTGCGTCACAAACACTGGAATCCTGTACTTTATCCTTGGCTCACGCAAATACATTTTTTAATATTGATTTCAAGGAGCACTTGGCATCAGAGCACCCAATTACGTTTCAGACTTAGCATATGTTTAATAACTGTTGCAGGAAACACACTCAAATTAAGTGCACACACGATGTAATTTAAATGGAATTTACAAACAAGTAGCCAAAACACTGCATTAAAATAGTAAACAATGATAGCGATAATCGACATCACTTTGTTTGTCAATACACTGCTAAATGCCTTTCCGCACCTTTTGCTCACGGTTATTGTTTGACCATACTTCACCACATTGGTCAGTTTGCAAGAGGGTGGAGAGTTTGGGTGAAGAAGGGGAGGCAGAAGCAGTTCAGATGTCACTTACAACTGCAATTAGCCGTGAGAAGGAAATCGAACTTACGTAACCGGGGATCATTGCGCAGTGACCACACCACTGTATATCCATTTTAGACAACAAAATATCTCCCCGAAACATGTATCACTTTTTTGTCTTCAAATTCGTCTTCCTTAAAGTCGGACATAACACTGGACCAGTCACTCTAACCGCTGCATCACCTGTCCACCCACATTCAACTAGTACATCGTTTCTAACACTTTCAAACTATAAAGGCGAAGGATAACATAAAAAAAACGCCCAGCCCTCTCTTTTTTTCAGGGCCAATGAACATCACAAAGGTTAACAAGAAGAGTTGGCCGGCAAAAAAGCATGAGGTACACTTTCGACATGCTCTGGAGACACTTGGGGGGGTGGACTGGAAAGCTGTCAAAATCCTTGCCAGGCATCAGGGTGAGGCTGACCACGAGGCCTCTTTGCCGCTGTCTTCTGCTGCTGAGTTTAAGTGGAGGAATGAACACAGTGTGGACGGGCAAGGATTGGAATGTCTCTTAGCCCGAACTGCAGCCACTGAAAGTCCAGTCCCCCCGTGGGCCTCAACGCGTCGGTGTTCGTTCCGAGTCTGCTGGCAAGAGCTAGCCGGAGTTTTTTTCCTCTTCCTTCTCCCCCTCCAAAAACATATTTAGTAGCGGCAAAAAAAAACACAAAGACAAATATCCCCCGTATAGCCTTGACAGACTGTAGGGGCAAGTGCCGTTAGCGAGCACCTGTGAAGGTCGACGCGGCACGCGAGGAGGTGGGTGACCGGCACCGCGCTCGGCCGCCTTTGTCTCCCTAGTGGCAACGTTTACACACCGCACTAGGTACTCATTTGAGGCTGAGTCGACCTAGGGGAGGCCCGTGACCGGTTCAGAAAAACCGTCACGGGTGTTGGCCGTGAGCGGGATTCGAACTCGGGTCGCCAGATTCGTAGCCCAGCGCGCTAACCACTGGGCTACCGCTCCACGGCACACACGCACACGTGCACACACAGGCTAACGCACAGACGCGTGCGTCCATACCAAACACACGCTCGTGCGCAAATGCACATGCAAAGAGAAGAGAGAAACATTGTTAAATTAAAATCAAGCCGACGGTGACGGTTGTGTAAAAAATAAAAGTGACTAAAAAATAAAATGTCGAGTTTGCATGTTCTGCCCCCTTGTCCGCGTGGGTTCTTGCCGGGTACTCCGGTTTCCTCCCACACTCCAAAGACACGCTGCTGCATAGATGAATTGGCCTACGGACTAAATTCCCCCGGTGCCGTGTGATGGGCTGGCGTCTCATCCTGTGTAGAGCCATGCCTTGCTCCGTGTGTCTGCGGGATATGCGCCTGCTCAACGCGACCCTGTACAGGTTTAAGCGGTTTCTAACAATGGATGGATGTATATTTATTTAATTATTTGGTCACTTATGTGAATGCTGTATGTAAATTGATATTGTTTTCGTTTGGTTAATTTATCATCATCAATTCGCGTGTTTGTTGTGTCGCAGGAATCCTGTAAAGAGCTTGCAAGCTCACTGGGTATTTTCTGGTGTACTACTCAACATATATCTATCTTCCAAGACAACTGGCCAGTGATGAAGAGTAGGCTCCATATCCTCTCAGACTGGGCTCTCGAGAGCTGCTTCTAACAGATGCCCTTCTGAGCTGTTCTTTCGGGATAGCCGTGTCGAGCGATCTCCATCTCTCCCTCGCGACGTTTCGCCTCCCGCGTTAGAGGCATCATCTAGCCCGCAAGAACAGCTCTGAAGAGCAACCATCACGAATCAGCAGCGGCGTTAGCTGGAATATTCACGGTTGCACTTTTACAATTTTAACTTTTTAAACTTGCCTCTTCCTTCAAATGAAATCTGACAGTCCTGTTGGGTGCCTCGCTGACTACTAGAGGGTCGCCATCATCCGTGAACCGCCCCCCGATCGAGTCGAGTGCAAGTGGAACCTGTTCTCGTCTCAGCTGCCAAAACAAATACCGTATTGCATTAGCCGTATTTTCATTTAAGCAATCGGTTCGAAAATATTTGGCCCCAATTTTCTTTAACTTGGAGCATAAACTATCACGTTAATCACGATTTAGTCAACTTCTGAATGGCAAGATGTGTTTCAAAAAAATTGAAACGAAAATAGATTATTTGAGCAGTCAGACTGGAAGCTGGAACGGAAGCAATTGGAAAGGTCACGGTGTATTATTAGGGTTCAAACATTCAGCGTGTAAAAGGAGTCTAACCATTAACAACAAGAGAGATGGTGAACTCTGGTTAACCTTTACACATTTACGATATAAATTGCATGTTCATTGTCCAATTATAATACACATATTTGACGTGCAGGTCTGCGTTAGTATAGACATGTGCAACGTAGCGCGTATTCTCCGGTGCAATTATACAAAGGAAACAACGTATTGGTGTAGGTTTTCACCGATCGATGTATGAGCGTCACTCTTAAGGACTACGCTTTCAGGTTAGCCATGTAGAGCGATACTCGTCTCCCCTTTGCGACGTGTCTTTCTTAAGAAGCCTCCGATGTGGGAGGCGAAACGTCGACACGGCTGTCCAGAAAGAGCAGCTCTCGAGAGCAATTCTCAAACGAAGCAGTAATCAGCAGAAATAAAATTTACAATAAATACCAATGAACGTTTGATTGTTCATTGGTATTTGTTGGTTGATGTTTAGCGTGGTCCAAAGTAAAATAGGTACATAGAATCGTAAAAATGTGGAATATTTACATTTCTAAGCACCCTTCACTCAAGCGTTACGAAGGTGCTGCACTGTACATACCTAAAATGAAAAACAAAGGATAGCACCCAAGCTGATAAACACAAAAAACGGTCAAAACCACAAATCAAGCAGCTTATAATACTGAATAAGATTGTAGGGTACAAGGGGAGGTTCCCTAGTCTGGTTTACCATCATCGTCTACAGGACACGGCGTCTGGCGGGTTGGCACCGGCTGACCGCGTAACTGCCTCCCCTCCACCTTTCTGCGATCTTCTGCAGCGCCTTGGGACCTCTAGGTGAAAGCGGCTACTTTACAAATGTGATAAATTATTCTCGTTAATAATGTATACCATATGTGCACAATACACTGAATTGTGTTTGCAGGTTGTTTGGCATTACTTACCACACTGTGTTTTTTGTTGTCGTTGAATTCTTAATGAAGTAATTGTCCCTTGTCCTGCGAGGAAGTATGATGGCCGATATATAGATAGATGTTTACTGTTACAGCAGACAATACCCAGTGAGCTTGCAAGCTCTGAGTGCAGGATTCCTGCGACCCAACAAACGTTCGAATTAACAAACGCCGATAATGTCACTCATTATATATTTGTCCTTTGGAGGCCAACGTGTTTTTGACGAGTGCTGTTGAAGGGTTATTTTATAGTAAAGTAATGTTATTTGTTCAAATGAATAGAAACAATCTGTGGTGTATTTTCAGCATGTTTGCTGAATCACTATTTTAGCTGTTTTTTATCTTGATTGGTGACAGTTACAAAGCACGTAAATTTACCAATAAGCGTTACACTAGAGCTGATTAAATATTGAACGCGATAGATTTAATACATGTATATATTCCAAACAGGAATTGATTATGGTTATATTCCATTTAAGGATCTCAGATACACAGCAGCTCGAGATCTTTCAGCATTTATGAATAGTTTATGTGGGCTTTAAGAAAAAAAATTAATTTCGTAATAAATAAATAAGCATGTGTGCTTATTAACACAGCTCCAGACTGAGAGACGCTGCATGAGACTTATTTTTAAGCAAAAAAAAAAATCACACCAGAGTCGTCCCAACGGTTGCTCCTTTGTGTGTGCATGTGAGCGGAGAGCCAAAGTTTACAGCACTCCCTGCAGTGTCCCTGGTAATGCGCATGTTCTCCTAATCTGTTTGAGTATCTCAGGCCAGCAGGGGTAGCAATGCTACTGCCGCGCTATCTCATCATGCCCTTTAATCACTGCGCCAAGTCACACGCGTGCATATAGACGTAGGGTTCGACTGACGCGTCTTGTGATTTTAGCTATTTATTATTTTTACCAAGCTCCCCATATTTTAATTATTCATTCACTTCCTTCTCTCATTCTCTCCTAACTTTTTTGGGGGCTGAGCTGTTTAGCATGCACGATTGATAGGAACCGGTGCGGTGTTGTTACGAGCTATAGCTGACATCTCTGGTTTGTCAAATCGTTATTGACATTGTGCCAGGGTTAGTTTGCATACGACGATGATGATGATCATAGACAGTGATAATGATCATCATCATTGACAGCTCTTTAACGATAATGGACTCCCACGCAGTGTTAGTCCTGGAGGTTGTCTGACTATACTTCACCAACTTCGGTGTGCGCTTAATCATTTCACACGCACCAGATAAGATATTTGACGAGGCTAATTGGTAGACCTTGATGCGACTGTGCGGTGGTGTGAGAGCTCACTGATGAACTGGTACTATTTAATAAACTGTACGTAGATCTATGCTGGGAATAATTTAAAATGTAACTTCGCAGCCCTTCGTCGAATCAATCCGCTATTGGATTAAGACCTCCCGTGCACCGTCAATCGTGGGAGCTGTTTGATCATACCTCACCACGCTCGCCAGTGCGGGGCCCACCAGGACCGACCGACCACCCTAGACGTCGCTCGCCCACTGATGTTGGCCCTGACCGTGAAGCAAATCTGGGTTCAAGGTGCAATGTGCCAACCGCTGCGCCAACGCTCCACATTTGCATACCGGACGAATATATTTTATTTTAAACGAAACCAAGTAAACGGTCATTAAAGTGACAGTGTCAACTGAATTTCAATTTGCGTTAATGGCCGTCATTTGTGGATTTTTAAACGCTATTAATAAACCGGATATTTATGAGAGTATCCGCGGTAATGTTCGCTTAATTTAATAAATAACAATCATGTCACGGTCGCTTCTCTCTGTATGTTTAAGGTAGACGCGATACATTTGAATGATCTAACACAACATGTGCTAATGCGGGAAAGGTGTTCCCTGTGTGAAGACCGATTTCTGTTTGCATTGGACCAACACCACGCACTTACGCCTGCTCTGCACTGCACACCAATTGAATAAAAACAGTGAAATGCCTTTGGCAAGTTGACTCGGGGGTCACACTCGTTGACCCAAATTAAAATTTGGCTGTCACTTTAACACAAAGGTGTACATATATATCGTTCGGTGAAATGTATAGTTTATCTTCTATATAGTGGTGGAGGGGTTTGCGTGTTCCAATGAACCCCGCAGCTGGAGTCTAGCACTTCTGCTTGGGTCTCCCTCGGTGAACTAGTCTGCAGTCTCATACTCCTGTTAGGGTCTCCCTTGGTAAATCGGTCTGGAGTCGAACACGACTCCTCGTGTCTCCCTTGGTGGTGAACTGGGCTGGTGTCTCGCACTCCAGCCATGCTCTCCCTTGGTGAACATGTTTTGGGAGAGTTTCCAGACAAATGACAATACCAAGACCCTCCGAATAAAGGAGGTTGGAATCCGGCCGTAAAACATTCTGCACAAATACCCCCCACCATTGCGGGGCAATCGGCCAACCAGGGTCAACTTGATTATGGGGGTGTTTAAACTGGCAACAACAACAGTGCAATAAACAACTGATCCGTAAATGAGTGATCTGAACTGGCTGGGGCTCGAGAATTCAGTGTCATCATGGTTTGCTCCCAGGATTCAATCCAGGGCATCAGCAGTCGTCTCGTTGCTCTAACCTCTGAACCACCTGGCTATCTATGAAATGATTGACGGTTGGCAACCTGAGCTCGATTCCCACTCCCGGCCAAGACCAGTTACGATTTATCTGAAGCAGTCCTTGGCTTCCACTAGATTGATTCAGCCTCAAATTATATCTGGTGCGATGTCTAGACATCGCCACTAAAGAGACAAAGGCGGCCAGTCGTGGTGCTGGCCATCAATTGTCTCGTGTGCTGTGCCTGTCTTTATAGGTGGGTTGCTACCTCCTAGGACTTGGCCAAAGAGTCTGTTAAGGCTATACATCGGATATTTGTCTTAGTTATTTTTCTATGGTACTGATGTAAGTTTGCATGGCTCGATGTATGAGAATTTCCCTCCATAGCTGTTCTTTCGGGATAGCCGTGTCGAGTGTTCCTTCTCTCTCCTTCGCGATATTTTACATCCCACGTTGGAGGTACCATCAGGTGAATAAATTATTTTTGTGCTTTTGTGCAGTAATACGGTTATGTATAAAATGGACAGTTGTCTTATAAATGTGGTTTAAAGACAAATGCACAGTCAGAATTTCACGACCATTTCTTACGTCACATTGAGGTTGCAACTAACTGCAACGTTCTTATGATTTTCGCTCCTGACAAGGGAGTCTATCTACTTGCCGCAAAATCCTCCCGGTTGTCTCTCAAACCGCGTTTTCACAGACAATTTGAAACATCCACAAATCCAGTCGCATGGAGTTGAGGCTGGAGGCTTGTCAATAGATACAGTGAGATTCTCTGGGGACCACATTTGTCCTGTAGAGTGACCAGCGTGTTGAGCAATTCACACGCCACCCCCTTGAATTTTAACCTAGGAAACGTGGGCCTTAAAAAACAAGAGACATGTCATTCAGTAAGAGACATCGCTGGATGAAGACATCTCCAAGCCCGTACCTGTAACGGGGGTTGTTTGACCATATTTCACCACGGGACTCCGTGTGGGTGGTGTGTTGCAGGGTGAGATGTCACTCACCGCTGGTGTCGGCCGTACCCGGGAATCAAACTCAGGTTTGCCAAGGTGCCTCTTGCGGTGCACTTAACCACTGTCAGCCAGTTTTTACTCAAGCTGGAAGGAGCCGTTGAGCTATGTAGCTTTTTTTAGCAGTTGTCCAGCGGGGAGGGGTAAGCAAATTACAACATCTCAGGGCGCCGATGTCAGTTTAGTCAGCAGGCCAATTTTGACTTGGGCAACATATCTTTGGACTGCGCAAAGATATGCTAGGCCAGACGGCTGCCTTAAATGTGGACACGATACTAAACGAGTGAATGGCAACGAATTTGTAAAGCGGATAATACAGTATCAAAATTTACTTTGAATTCCGTGATCCGTAGCGAATCAAAGCTTCATTGCCGCCTCTAAGCAAAATGTGTGCTGAGTGGCTCGACACTGAAAAAAACGTTGCCCTCAACCGAAGCTGCTGAGAGCACTGATGTGTGTTCTCATGCAGGGAATCCATCCAATGTACACATCTCAAGATTAATTATTCAGGCAGGATTATAAAAACACTTGTTTTATATTTACGTGTTTTCTTTCACTATCCTGACCGTATGTATTGATGTTTGTTTCTCCGTGTGCAGTGCCTCATTCAGGAGAATTATTTGAGAGCCATCTGGTTGAGTAAGTCACCCGAAAAACTTGGCCACATTTGTTTGGTTCGCTGTAGCGTAATGGTTAGTATACGGTACTTACCAGCCAAAAATCTCCTGGCGCAGCAGTTATAACAAATGGGCACGATCCAAAAATCCACCCGTCTCTGTGTAAATTGGTACGCTACAGGTAATCAATCAGCAGTTCCCGTGTGGCACGGCTCGCATAGCTACTCCCACCTCTTCCACTTTCTCTGGATAGGATGGAAGAGTAGACCAAAAAACTCTCTGGAGGAGGATGTTTACAGCTCTTTAGTGGAGGCTCTTCTGCCAGCAGGGGTGTGAGCAAGCAATTGTGGGGCTGTGCCTTTACCTGACCTTTAACCCTCGGTTTTACTTGCCAAACATTTCATTTTACCCCACGTAGGAAAATTCCCCAATCGTCCCCTTGCATTCATACATTTGCTTTGTGAGGACAGAATATTGTCTTTGATACGGACTTCACCAGGAGGAAACTCTGTAGATATTGTCAGCAACAATTTATCTTCAAATGTAATATGCAAACAACAGCATAAAACCTATGATCGTCATGATTAACTCCATAACCTGCCATGGTTTATTGCTGGTGCCCAGTGGATAGACTGACCTCCTATTCTGGGTATAACCCTGCCTTGAGCCCTGTGTCTTTCGGATGTTCAGCATTTCTGATGATGATGATTATTACTAAAATTATATTTTTACTTCCCACATACGTATACATGTGAGGTAAGCATGCAATCGTATTTTCAGTTCCATGTAGTACACGCATACTAATAACATTGCGATTAATTTACACACATTATAACAATATTACTTGCACAGATAACACAATGCATTTACACATTCACGCATGCACGTAAAGCGATCTGCACACACAAGCGGTCTGTTCAATAACACACATTTCATTGCAGTTATAGCATACGGTAGGAAACTAACATTAGCAACCAACAACACTCGAGGATTCTTGTTTTTATTCATTGCAGCACTTCACATTTTGCGAGCTTAGGGCACCTTGCAGCTGCACCGGCCAGTATCTGGGATTCCTTTGAGCATTAAAGACGTGGCGCTAATTATGTAACAACAGCACCGCAGCGGTAGCAGAGACACTGGTCTAAACGTTAACCATCAATTACGCTCTTAGTCCGAAACACAAGGATACATCGCTCTAATACATTCCTAACGACGTAAAATTGCTTGTCATGTAAAATAATATTTTCTTGATAAAGCTCCAACCATTTTAGAAGCCGTTCCTTTGTGTTTGCCGAGGTCAGTATCAATTCACTGGAGGGACCGGTGAGCATGCACGTTGAACCTCGGTCACTTCTCCTTGGTTCGCCGAGAACGTAACAGAAACAGAAGTGTACATTTTCTCTAAAACAGCATTGGGACACCAAGCGAGTACAAGCACTAACCTCAGTCTGCAGGACAAAAGCATTCTCATGACACCGGCTAAATATTTAATTAATCTGTAAATGTGTAAGGGCTGCGCTGTGGCTATGACTCCGCCGACCTTGCATAAATACATTTTATTTCTTCTCAAACCATAGGTTTTAAACTTTCCGGACGCATTGGCGGCCTATCGCAGCAGTCCAACGGGCTGGCTAGCATGCATACAGAACACCGCTGGACCACCGGGGACCCGTGCTTTGATCAATATTTTGTCACAAACGCGCAGACTTTGAAGAGTTTTCAGAGCAGGCCTGTCAGCGGTCCAATACTCGAGGCCAGCCGCTCATTTTGGTGGCGATGAAATGTCATAGAGGGTACACTTCACAACCGTCTTCATTAAAATGCCTGATGTCTGTATCTGGAAGTGCTGTGTAGGGGTTATTTACTTATTTATTTAATTGACTGACACTTCGTAAACACGAGGCATACATCAGTAAACCTAAAGCCTTTTTTTAGCAAGGGAGAAGGGAACCATTGGCATTTCTCGCGTCTGTACGTCTATATTTATGTAACAGGGTATGCTCATTCGTGTTCAATATGCATCGCATGTAAAGGAAAGACAGAGCCACACATATATTTGGTTAGGAACACATAGTGAAGAGATCACAAAAAGTTATCACAAGCCAATGGGGAAAAAAAAAACCCCCCCGTCTTGCCGGTGGGATTCCCACTGGAAAAGTATGTTCCTCTATTGGAAATACATAAGCCACAAACAGAATATGCAATGTCGCAGCACAAGTAGACTTGGCAACGGCGCTGGAGTTTGCAAGACTTCTCAGTTCACACTGTCCTGGGAGATGAAAGGCAATGCAGCATTAATTTAAGCTCTTGAACACGATCTTGAAAACACTTTGGCATCTGCCGTAGCCTTCCACGCATTAAAGTGCTTTAGATTCCGCCGTTATTGTAAATAGACGACAGGTTTAATAGATTGGCCCGAGTGTCAGAAGCGCATTGACTTTCGATGCCGCGAAAGCGTTCGAGAAAAAAAGGCGCACGCCAAAAAAAAAAACTCAGCAAATAAAGTTTTTAAAAAATCTTGGTGACAAAACAAAAATGAAAAGTAGGACATAAAGCGTAGTATCGATATCTACCCATCAACAAGGGTGGTATTAGAATTCACCCTCCAGCATTAGTCTGTCTGCTGTGATGGAACCCACGAGTATTGTGACTTGTCCCTCAGTCAAAACATTTCATCCTGACTTTAGCCACAATTTTTTTTGCAGCAGAATTTGTGCATGCGCTAATTTGTGGGCTCCACTAAAGCAACAAGGAAATTGTTTATGTTGGCAAGAATTATTTCGGAAATGTTATTGGCCAGTTGTAAGTGTAAAGCAAACACGGACTGAAATGTATAATGAAAGTACAACTTAAGGTTTTTTGAAAAATATTTTTCTAACTTCCTATCCATATTGACTCGGAAGTGTCGTGAATTTTGTTTGCTTAAATAAAACAGGAATGGTCTGTGCACGGGGGGCAAAATGTGGCTTATAAATAACCCAAGTGTCCTAATGTTTATTTAACATTCTTGACTTACTCAAGACCTGATGATATTCTATAGCGGCGGAGACTGAAATAGCCACGCGCTTTTTTTCTTGCTTCAAGTATAGAGCACTTGTTGACACCTGATAAATATAGTGTTTGGGGTCAGGCTGGGTGAATGGCAACTGAGAGAGGTTAGAGCGTTTGGAATCCTGTCGCTGTGTGATGATAGACTCATTAAACTTGATTCTCCTACATTAGCTAATATGCTCCGCTGCACCGTATAACAGGACTATCCACTTAAAAGCGCTTCAGGGTAGAACAACAATTTATGTAAGTAATCTGTGGCCCTTTCATGGATTTTGTGCCACAGCTTCACTATATATATATAGCCAGTACGTATAATTTAAATACTATAGCACTAAAACACTGCACTGCTTTAGTCCGCTGCACTATATTTAAGTACAGTATTGTGTTCTGTAACTATTTACGGATGAATGCCATGACGTAAACGCGCGGAATGCCTAATCAGTGAAAAAATGTAACGTAATACGCTTCACGAGCAAACACCATCAATCACCACCATTGGCCGTGATCAATCCGCTGCTGGATGAAGGCCTCCCCCCAAGCCGATCACGACCGCTTCTCATCTTACATCCATCCA
>JAZEWU010000001.1:32044597-32054886 GCA_036362915.1 Geotria australis
CCCCCCCCCCCCCCCCCCGACAAATGCAGAGCATCGTAAAATAAACATCTTGGTATTTCAGAACAACACGAGGAATACTGATCAAACCGTTGCTTTTAAAATCCCCGACGTAGCGTACAAATGTCCGAAGCAACAACAACGAAACTGCTTCGCTGCGCGATCTACATTTCCAAAACGCGGGCAAAACGTTCCGTCCATATGCAGCCCGTTTGACTCCTCAAACGGCTTCTGCTTTGCGTCCTGGTCAATCGTCGCACATTCTCAGCGTGAGCCTAAATTCTTGGCGACACCGACGTGGAAGCGACTGACAGATAATTTCCCGCAGCTGCCCTGCGACCCTGCCGCCATCAATCTTGCTGTGTGCCGACTGATTGCCCGTGTTCCACTGTGTGCCATGGAGCTGCCACTCCGACCAGTCCCTATTTACCTTGCACGGAGCTCCTGCCCGCATGTGCTCATTCATAATAACGATAATAGTTTATAATTACGCTATTTATCCAGGAAAGCCACGCGGAGGCTAAAAAGACTGTTGTGTTTTTAGGCAGGAACTTGCTCGGGATGCGTTGCCAGTTCTCTGTGTTGTTGTGAATGTTGGTTGCTGGAGGAGCGGTGGTGCAACGGTTAGTGCCCAGCGCTCTGAACGTAGCAACGCGAGTTTGATTCCCGACCACAGCTAACATACAGAGTGAGTGATGAATTTAACTCGAAAGCTTTGATGACCAGTGTTATCCATAGTAAAGCTCTGTTTATGGGTTTAGGTCATGTGAATAAATATGTAAGTGTTGCATACCCGTCGATATCCATAGTGAGTTTAGGTCACGACCTAAACTTATAAACAGAGCTTCACTATGGATAACATTGGTCATGAAAGCCTCCGAGTTAACCCGTCGTTATGTTGGAGAATCAAGCGGGCACAAACAGCACTTACCTCCAAAGATGCTGTTTGTGCCCGCATGATTCTCCAACATATCGACGGGTATACAGCACTTACATATTTTTTCACATGATTTAAACCCTTAAACAGAGCTTTACTAGAGTGAGTGATATTCGAATCGGTCCTGCCTCTCTTTCCCCCACTCGCCCCAACCTCCCCTCCCACTGACGAGCATGCTTGGAGTGTGGTCACTCAAATTGCATGATTGACTCGAAGTGTGGACGCTTTCAACCAGCAGTAGATTAACAAAGTGCCGTGAATAATTTAGTGCTGAGATTGGTGTATTGTACATCCTTATTATTGCTGATTACTATCATGCTATCACAACACTGCTACCAATAGAATATACACGGTGAAACAAACATTCAAATACTCATGGAATGGCTAAAAAGTGGTCAATTTTAATACCAAGAATTATGCCTAAAAGGTCAGAGCGTTGGGCCTGAATCCGGGCAGCTGCCTGTGATTAAACCAGTAGAGTGATTTAATGGTCTGAGCTCAGACGCTGATGTCTGCACAAAAACAATCATCATATAAACCTGACTGACTTAATTTATCTAAATTCCAGCCGGGTATTAAAAGCATCACTTTGACTGTCGTACCCTGTAGCAGGGTGGGTGGCAGTGGTGCCTCATAGTGCGGATAAGAGCTCACTTAAAAAAAAAAAATATCTCAAAAGTAGTTCTGCAATATCTTCTTCCATGCACCATGCTTTAACACGGGGTTGTTGATCTGCTCTTAATCTCAGTATGGTTTCTTGATCTCGTAAAGGTGACCATCGAAATCGCAATCCGGATAAAATCAGGGGGAAAACCCCAATTACTTTACCGTGACTTATTTATTTGAAGGGTGTATCAGCCATCGCCTTTTTCCATCTGCAACGTTGCTCCAGCGTGTCTCAAAAGCGGACCGCGCTGCTTGTGAAGGTGGTGTATCCTAGTAGTTGAAAAATTGGTTGCTGTGCACGTTTTCCCCGTCTCCTTTGGAATACGGAGCCTTGTTCTCTCTCACCGTGGTGTTGAAGGTATAGATTGTACTTCGACACTCCCGTGGGGATTCTCTGCGGGGCTGATTACACACGAGACGTCATCATCAGCTAATCGCAGCTGATAGGCAGCCCAAGCAGCGTTGCTATGTGAGGAGCCACTGAGTCCTATTGCCAATGTACAAGTAATAATAATAATAATTCAATTTAAGTAGCAACTGGTTTGTTGTTGAGCTCCCGTCAATGCCTGTCATCCACCGTGCCCTTCCACCCACGTCTATGTAGAAGACTGCAGGTTGGAGGACAATAAAATTAGCATCATCGTACATAATGTCTCATCTCATCTCATTGTCAGAAACCGCTTAATCCTGAGCCGGAGCCTATCCCGGCAGACACAGGGCCCAAGGCAGGGCTATACCTAGGATGGGAGGCCAGTCCATCACCTATGCAGCAGCATGTCTTTGGACTGTGGGAGGAAACCGGATTGCACGGCAAAAACCCACGCAGACACGGGGAGAACATGCAAACTCCACACAGAAAGGCACCCGAGCCGGGATTCGAACCCGGGGAATTATTACCGTGAGGTGGGAGGGCTACTCACCGCGCCACCGTGCCGCCTTCGTGCATAATGTGGCATTGTAAAATCTTCCTAAAGCTTCAATTTGCTGCCACTTCAATTAGATGGTTTAGGAAAGCGGTTTCGTCCGTCGTCTGTTTATTTAATGTCTTGGTCGCGCGTGTGTCAAATCACTCAGGACGGGGTTAAACGTAACGGTTTCGACGGAGGTGGCGACGCGGGTGTTCCCCGTTCATTTATACGGTCAGGCTGACTTCCAGTCGCTATGATTCCAGTTATGAAATGTGCATCCTTTGTGAACGTACGCCAAAGTGCGTAAACGAGAGCACATGAAGGCAAATATATAAACATACTCGGTCTTTAAAAGTATTTCCTATTATTAAAAGGAGACAACTTTTAATTTGCAGCTGCCACGGTTTAAGCGGCAAGGTGTATTTTAATGTATGCACATTTATATGAAAGAGCAAATGGAACGTAAGCCAAGGCTTACAACTCGGAGTTATTTATCAATGAGCGAAATGCTTCTAGCTGCTGCTGTTTCTCTTGTGCAAAATGCAGTTTGTTGGTGGAGATGTTGGTTCTCTGCCATTTCATGTCGCTGCCAGAAAAACGTTGGCATAACGCGAATGAAGACAATCCTGCTGCATATGAGTGTTTACTCGACATCGTGGTCATTACCCTGCACGTGGATAAACGGTACAAATTTACATAAAAGCAAAGTGACATCAAAGCCAAGGTGTCTCAATAACCCATTACCAAATTCACCGATGGGTGGGATGCTGCTACGCTCGCAATAACTTGAACCAATTAAGCAGATGTCCGATAATTGGAGTAAACACAGTAAGTTGGCGGTGGGGGTTATGTTTTTTGTAAAAGCAGCATTTCTAAAGAAATTCAATAGAGGAAGGGTTAATGATTTTAAACAGTCTGAAGGTCTCTTCTTCCTTTGACCCATTCCCATCAATAATTCAGTCAGTTAAAACTATAATGACCCCCCATTTGCACATCGTGCCTCCTACACGCAGCAATGTCAGAAGGGAACAATATTTGCTGCACGTGACCATTGCCCACGCAGTGTCGGGCTGGAGGGAAATTGCAACAATTTACAAAAATAAACTAAAATCAATCAAAACACGCAATGCTTTATTGATTGGGTTTTTCTTGAACTATTTTCAGCAATTTTAGGAAAATATAAACATAAGTGAATGTTGGATTTTTTTTTATCTTGTTTATAACAATATCATTACGATTTTAGGATATAAGCTTGGTGGCTATTGAAGCTTAAACATGTATCTGGAGCACAAGTGTGATTAAGAAGGTTACATAACATTTCACACAACCTTGTACACCGATGGAATCATAATTACAGATATCACAGGAATTCGATTCTAATTTCTATCTGAAATGTTCTTTCCCCTCCTCTTCCCACCCCTTTTTCAGCCACTGGTCAGAAGCGACAAGCAGAGTAGGAAGATAAAGTAAAGACTAGGGACACAAACCTTTAGGAGTGAATTAAAAATGAATGGGAGGTTGTGTCATGGCCTCGGAGGACCTCATGTTTTACCAAAATAGATTGAGTCAGTTGGAGTGGCTGCAGTGCATATTGTTTAAGCAAAACGTTGCATTTGAGTGACCTGAAGGTTGCTTTTGGAATAAAGATGGATTGCACCTTCCAGGGACTGTGATTTTCGTTTGTTGTTATCTGCTCTTAAAGTCCGAAATGTTTCAGTGTCTCCTAAACACAAGCAAATTGCCAAAGTAATTGTCCCTCTTAGCAATGGGAGACAGTAGCCGACTTCCCTTGTGTGTCTGTGAACACCAACCGCCAGCGATGTCAGGTTGAAGGCTATAAGCGAGTGTTATCAAACGTCTCAAAGTATCCAACTGCCAAAATGCAGGGCAATAAAAAAACATACGTTTCGTCAAAGCAGCTGCTGTCCGTGTACAGGCATAGCACGCTTGTCAATCCACTGCTGGATGAGGGTCACTTCACACTGTGTGGCTTGCAGTGGCTATTTTGCAATACGTTAACCACGCTGGTCAGCGGTAGGCTTTGTAAAAGTGGGGAGCATAGGCAGGATAGCATAGTACAGTGCAACAATTTGATGTTGCTGCACTGCCTGCTGTTTTCAAAAACATAGTCCCGAAGCAGCCTATAACATCTGTTTAGACATTTTGGTCACCCATCCAAGTAGGTGCGAGTCCTGCTTAAGCTTTGGAAACGTCACTATGATGGGCACATTCGAGGTGATTTTGTCGTTTAAATGTATGGTGGCTTTGAGTCTTCAAAATACATTGTTAAATGTATTAAATGTTCACCACTAAAAATATCATTGTTTTCTCGACATTGAGCTTTCTTTAATAAGTGGAATAAAAATATGTTTTCCCCCCTTTTTCGGGGGTTTTTGTGTTTTACAAAACAGAAACATACGCGATAGCTATCACATGCAAGGAATACAATCCTTCACACCAGGGGCCTGCTTTTATTAAACTGTTTAATCACTAGGGGAGCCAAACTTTTTATCCGAGCCTTTAAATATGTAGAGTAAATGGGATTTCAAAATAATATTTATGCTAATACAATTCCCAGCAGCTGTGTTTTAATCATACACCATATAGCAAACTTAAATACACATTAGGGAACTATATTATTGCATAATATAATACATTTGATCAGTATGTATGTTAAACTGCAAGGGTGAGCACAGCGCAGCGTCTAAATTTGGAAACCTGTTTTCCGGGCTGTCACAGAGCCAGTGCTGTGTGAGGTGGGAAAACATTTAAACCTAGTTCACAATGAAAATAATACAATCCATCCATCCATTGTCAAAAACCGCTTAAGCCCTGTACAGGGTCGCTTTGAGCCGCAGCCTATCCCGGCAGACACAGGGCGCAAGACAGGGCTATACCCAGGATAGGACGCCAGTCCATCACAGGGCACCGGGGGAAATTTAGTCCGCAGGCCAATTAAGCTATGCGGCAGCATGTCTTTGGACTGTAAGAGGAAACCGGAGTGCCTGGCGAAAACCCACGCGGACACGGGGAGAACGTGCAAACTCCACACAGAAAGGCACCCCGAGCCGGGATAATACAAGTGAATTTGAATTGCCTGTCAGCGAGTGAAGCGTAATTAACACGCTCATTTTTAATTCTACAAAAACCAACGACGTTGCTAATGTGGCACAATGCATTGGCAATAGCAGACGGTGATGACGGTGATATGATGACATAAAGCTGCTATGACAATAGGGAGGGCGTAATAAATGATTTATTATATTTTCTATGCAGCCAATTATGCAAATTGAGAATTTCCTTTGTGGTTCGATTAAGTCATGATGAAAACTTCCATGAATTTCATTACAACATCCTTCGCGATAATGAGGATTCTAATGCAGTGTCATTATTCTCCGAAACAAATGCAATCATTAGTATATGTGGCATTTTAAGGCAAAATACAAATACGTTTAATGTTTTATTGAAATCATTTATAATTGAAATGTTTGGGTTTCATGTAACATGCCTAAATATTTCAAGACAACAAGGGTGTCCCTGAAGCGCTCAGGCAACTGATTTCACCACACATTGAACCCATGTCTGACACATTTAAACAAATCTTGCTGCCACACATCATCTTCCATCCTGTCACGCATTTCCAAATGGACAACCTTCGTCCATTTTCAAATTTGTATGACCTTCAGTTTGACTCTGACCCATTTGGTGCTGTCACCAAATCCCAAGAACCTCAACAGCAGCAGATGTGATTCTAATAAGGCATAAACGCAAACATCACAAAGAAAAGATAAAGAGGCCATGCAATTTTTAAAGTGTTTTGTCTGCGTTAACTCTCAATTGCTCTGGCTATAGATGAATCTTCAGTGTCAAAGAGTGCTCTCTGCACGGCTCCTCATCTCCAAGAACGTCATTATAGACATGTGTGGTGTGTTCTTTTATCTGGGCTATCAAAATTAGCTCCTTCGGGAGTAGTTTGACTCGGATCAAAGACTTTAAATGTAGGTTTTCCCCCTAAAGCTTCCGCAGCAGACTGAGTCGCAGTACTGCCCAGCAATCAAACGCGCGAAACAAAAGCAATGAACTGTTGCGCTGAATTGCTGGGGAAAAAAAATCCCACCTCCTCCAAAACAAAGTGGATTTAGATACAAGAAGTCAAAATTCACGGCTCGGAGATCACAACTTTGAGCGGAAATATGAACTCCAACAACCGTCGTAAGCACAGCCAGGATGCCATCTGTTGACTTTGTTATAATGATTTGAAAACGGTTTAAATATTTAAGAACGGCGGTAAAATTGCGAAATCCGATGGCGCCATCGCATTTATAACGCAGAAGTCAATTGTCGAAACCACTGCCTAAGCAATACCTGAAATTATTTCTACAAAACTGTTCGGCTTCCCAAGAACGTATAAATTATTTTAAGCATCACTGTTAATTTTAATGAGGCCACTGTTTCTCTGCCGAGGTCGATTTCAGGCCTAGGTGATGGTGAATAATGAATTCCAAACAGATGCCTGCTGGCTCTAAGCTGCTGCTGCCCCACAAAGTTGCGACAGATGTTGCAGCCAGACATCTGTAGTGTATTTAAAAGAAATGATCGTGGCAATCAAAAGACATTGCAAGTGAATGGCTTCACCAATTAAAGCACTAAAAACTGTGCAAATTAGAGAGGAAACGCCAGAGGGTGGATGAGTGGAGAAGGGGGTCGTAACTTTTGTATGCAACAAAAAAAAAGGTGTCCCGCATCAAGCTGGGTGAAAATGCCAGCCAAGAGACTTTTCAGTCACTACAGACTTGCAAGCATGTGACCTGCGATTTTGGCCTTGTCACATGATCATGCCTAAGCTAGAATCAAAGCTCTGCCACCAAGCATTTGAGTAAGTGTAACTTACGTTTCAAGCTTTCTCTTTCAGAAGTCAGAGAGCAAATTGGTCAGCATTGAATTGCAAGCGCAGTAGAAAACCCACGTTACTTTTTAAACGAATATAAACATTATTTATATATTGGTTTGACAGAAAAGATAAAACCTTGTATATTTATACATTATTTGTACACTGGCAAAAAGTACCCATAGTCTAAACAGCTAGACCCGAGCTACTAATGCATTGATATTTGCATTATACAAAATTGCTTGCCTTTTGGCAACACTTGGCTAAACACTGAGACTCGGCTATAAAGAAAGCTGTAGCTAGTGTTGGGCCGATCAGTTTGAAGAACAATACATATATTATCATAGCATTTGTTTGCATGTTTTGTTGCCACAAGCATGTGTGGCTGTTTGCTCCCTGTGTCTGCCGGGATAGGCTCCGGCTCACCGCGACCCTGTACAGGATTAAGCGGTTTCAGAAAATGGATGGATGTGTGGCTGTTTGCAATCTGGAACCTTTGCTTGAAGGTGTCCATTTGGTGTTTTAATATCTTAACACTTCTCTCATTGCCAGAAAAGGTAAACCCTTGTATATTTTATATTATAAGCAATATTGTTTATTGTATCCCCCCCCCATGTGTTATAGCACTATCATATCTGCACACGTGTGCCTCGTTACTTGCTATTTGGAATCGGTTATAGTTGCCGCATCAAAGGATAACACCAAAAGCCAAAATTACATTCAAAAGTCGTTTTGATGGCAAGCCATAGTTACATGTGAGTGATTTTTAAAACGACTGAGGTCAATATAATGGATGGTTAAAATGTTGTTTGGCTATTTAGTGAAGTTTTTTTTTATTTTACTACTTGTCGGAAGAATTTTAACCACGTGGATGCAGTTTATCACCCGTGGCAGAGTGAGATTGATGTCTCTAAAAGGCCTTTCCTTGTTCTGCAAATTGGTGTTTTTATGCGTTTAAGCACAGCTGACCGTGAGCCTCAAGTGTGCGAGATTTCGTTCCTGCAGCTGACTGATGTTCCACACAGCCTTCTTCAAGATCCACGGTTCCATTTATTCGAGTAGTCTGAGCGTTGCTTATAGCATCAAAGTCCAGTTTTTATTATTCGTACTAAAAATATACTTCAGTGATTTGTTTTAAGATTCTTAAATGTGTTGTTACTTTTAACACATTTCTCGTTTCTAAGCTTTGGTGTCAGCTGCAAGTGCACAAGTGTGAGCCGTGTGCTTCGCAACACATTCTAACTCGCGAACGCCGTTTCGTAGTACGCTACGGTCACGATGAGTGTTCTGTGAGTTACTCAGATGCTTTATCCACAACCGGCTGAGCGAACACTCACAACGTTCTCCTTTAATAGGCATTTTTTTGCAAATTGCGAAGAAATCATTATACAACTTATAAACAT
This sequence comes from Geotria australis, assembly GCA_036362915.1. Lineage (NCBI taxonomy): Eukaryota > Metazoa > Chordata > Hyperoartia > Petromyzontiformes > Geotriidae > Geotria > Geotria australis. Next base: position 32,053,397 of record JAZEWU010000001.1, read on the forward strand.
AAACAGTGCACAATCGGCATTCAGAAAAAAACGGATAAGGTTTCCACCATATAAGGTCTTTAAGAACTTACGTACTGTAAGACTAATATTCAACACACTGCCTCCCACAAGCATAATGTACTTTGGAATGATGTTTTTGAGGGAAGTGTTTTTTTAGTAAACCCGGCGTCACCAATGTCGTGTTGACGACATCATTATTTTTAACACCTGACTTAATCGTTCCGAAATTATAATTCAAGGGCGTGAAACAAACACAAGTAACGCGACCAATGCATATTGAATTGTAATCACAGCCATTAAGTTGTAATTGTTCTAATTAAACGCACGGCACATTTGAAGTGGTGATCACCATTGTTACGGAATTAAGCAGCTTCACTGACAATCACAAACGTCAAGTAGACCTTGATACCATTACGGACCAATTGCTGTTAATTGATAGCGCCGTATTATTAAACAGGTGCAGCTTGTCAGTTTCCCTAAGTGAACGGATATAATACTTTGGATTTTTATTTTTTTTAAATAAAGGGCAGCCAGATTTTAAAAGCAGTTGAGTCAATCAGCGTTCGGGGTTGGAAAAAAAAAATACCCCGGGTTCAATCACCCAATCCGCTGTTCACGGTTCGTGCACATCTCTATCACGCACACACTCACACACTCTGGATGGAAGCGCGCAATGGAGGTGGGTGGATGGATTGTGGCTGTGGGGAAGGGATAGCGCGGTGGCGTTGTGAACCCGGTTACCCGAGTTCGATTCCCGCTCACAGCCAACTCCGGTGCCAATTACCTAAACCGGGCCCGCGCCTCGCCTACGTCGATTTGACCTTAAAAATAAGTAGTTGCTTCAGGATGTAAAAAGCATTACCGATTGGGGAGAGAGGGAGGTGTGGTTGCTTTGTTCGCCCCCCTTCTCACTCACGGGCACTTGCCCCAACAGTTGGTGAGAAGCTCTTACGGGCGATCTTTGTCTTTGTTCTCTGTCAAGTGGATACGCGCGCGTCTTTGTCTCGGTCGCACCTTTTGCTGGGAAATCAGTACGTACGTACTTGCCGTGCCAAGTGACGCCAGTGAAGTGGAGAACACCGAGGTGAAAACCTTTCGACAAGCATCGTGAGAAAACGCAGAACTCTCAACAACCCCCAACTCCACAGACCAGACACGCAAAAAAGTCGACTGCGTAAGTAGTCCTGCTCGGAACCCAGAGACGCACAACATCGGCCACCACGTCCTGGCTTACGCGCAGTTTACAGGAACAATTTGGATGACACATTCGTGCCATCGACAACACAGGACTGAGCACGGCGCGTACGATCGCTGTGTGGGAGGATGGGACGAGACGGAGACTTGGGGAGCAGTGGAGCGAGTGGGAGCAGACGCATGAGGAGGGAGGTTGGTTGTGGTGGTGGCGGCGTGGGGCGAGCCGAGGGTCGAGAACGTTTGAGAGGGGGGTACACGGGGAGGGTAACTGGGAAATGGAGTCGGACGGATGGAGG
>JAZEWU010000001.1:32059191-32087310 GCA_036362915.1 Geotria australis
CCACTTCTGCACCCCTGCGATGTGAATATGGTAAATCATCGGGGGGTGGGTGTGCGGGGTGGTGTGGTTGTGGGGGGGAAATATTGTAAGAAATAAATATATAACGTGTTGTGAAACGTCTATAAATAAATATATAGACAGCGGCTGCGAACAGGTTCCTCTCGAGGCGCTGTTTAGTGGTCACGATCAGCGTTTAATTGGCCAACGATATCTAGGAAATATTGAACAACGGCAACAGAAATCGAGGGTGGGTTAAACTTTTGACAGCCGACGCTTTTCGTGACTTTTCGTCGATTGGCCGGCTCCGTTGTCCAAGCTGGAACTTCTATAATTTTTTTGATTTGTTTGCCGTGAACCAAGAGTGGGGCTCCTTGCAACTTTTTTCGTTGCGCTGATGTGCAACACATGCAGGTATGTTACGTATGTTGCCACATTCTTTCGTGGAAACCTGTTGTCAAGTTGCGAGTTGCGCAGTTTCGGACCAAGGTGCTGGCTTGTTTGTTGTTCTTGACACGTGGCGTTTCGTGTCCTGTACATTTGGTGCCGTGCGCGGGTTGCTGTTGGAACACAACTGTGCAGTGACCGAAAGGAGGGAAGTGTTCCGAACGAAACGAGTTAAACGTGCGAACTAAGACAGTCCAGGGGTATACTGCACAGCGCGGATGTTACGATCGGTTCATCCAAACACCCTCACCCTTCTTTGCCTGACCCCCCCTCGCCGTCTCTTCCATACCAACGCTTGTTGTTATTGTTGAATTGAAACTTCCGCTATGACATTCAGCACATACTTCTAGGCAATACCATGAACTCTGAATTTCAGCACCCATGGAGTCAACTGTCATAGACTGTGATATTTGCTGCTATTGCTGTTCTTTACTATGAAGCCGGTGTAGGCTGAAGAAGCTTTGCACGTGTAGTATAAAATGTAAGCTCGGCTTTAATACCGTGAGATGAACTGTAGCATAGTAAACTTTGATAGACTACTTGATTATTTTTGGATGCCGTCGTTTTAAGTGTGCTCCGTCCAACGTGCAGAATTTACGAATGCCGTATTAAACTATATATTTACACAGTGAGATCAATTACAGCAGGGAAAGTTTAGAGTGCGTTATATAATTTGGAAAAAAGTACCTGTGTAAATGTCACAAGCTTGCGGCGTTTGACAGGGTGCAACGGTGCACTGCAACTGGGTTTGCTTTTCATCCAATTCTTTGGCAGAGGCCACATCATAATTGCTGTATACAAAAGCTGAAACAAGTTTACTGCAAGATAATCTTTTGACACGTATTTAAGTTGCGTCTTTTGGTTTCATGCCGTGTTGTTCAAATTTACGTATTTATGCTTGAAAGCTCCGTAAGTAGTTGTCAACTTTCAAAGCAAACTTTGTTTATTGCCAATGTACGTAATATTATAAAGGTCATCTATATTTTGAGTGTTAGCTTACATTCAAATTACTTAATGCGTGGTTATTGCATTTCATAAACATAAGCGTACACAGATGTTTCATTTTCTACAATTTACCGTGGCTATAGCTGGGCAATTTGTCTCAACAAAGCAAACCTGCGCACTCTTAATACCCATTAACTTTTACTTGTTAATACGCAAATACAACATTTTAAATAGTTTATAAAAGCATCGACGGCGATAGTTTTTTTTTTCTTTCTCAAGAACGTGTAAAAATACTTTTCGGTGTTTTAAGAGAAACAAAATAAAAACCGCCCCAGTAAGTGTCATGTAGCCTCGAGCCCTGAGCTCACGAGCTTGCATTCCTGGGCCAACATCTGATTACGATTATCAGCACCGGGGCCTTCTGAGTCACCGCCACGTTGCCGTTTCATCTCGCCCCACTCACGGGGCAGACGGTTTGTCATCGTGCGAAGTCAAGCCGAACCGGCTCAGGTCACTCGCAACCCGTGGTGCACAGGTGGTCCCCTGCCACGGCTGGAGATGGCAGGAACTCGGGGGGGTGGTGATGGTGGAGGAGGTGGGGGAGCCTCTGTGTGTCTGCTGAAGTTTGCCGGGGAGGAAACAAACTAGTGAGGCACTGGTTAAGGGGACCCTATTTCTGGTGGAAAAAAAAAAGTAGTGGTCGGCTAGGACGGGGATTGAAGCGCTGGGGAGGGCTGCGGGGGAGAAACGGGGTGAGTGGGGAAACTCGGAGGTGGCTTTTGGGGGGCTGCTGAAGGAATTGGAATTGAAAAAGTGGGCCACGAAAAGGGTATCCTTGAGGAGATAGCTCGGAGTTGGAGGAAAAGGATGGGTTGCTGAGAAGTCGGGGTGAGTCTGACAGGAATGGAAAGGCAGGACAGATTGGAGGATGTCGAATTGAGAGACGCACATTCACGCTAAAAGTTCTTACGTATTTTTTGACCGCTTGCAATGTTTATGGCAGCCGTAAATCCACGTGGACGTGTGGTACCGTGCGTTAAGTTTTCATGAATAAGCACACGTTGAAAGTATTAAGAGTCTTTGTGAAAACAACATCCTTTGTGCGTATCAAAAGCAAAGTAAAGACACAGCTAAAAGTTAGCAAGGCTGGAAAACATAATGCTGATGATACTTTCAGAGGTTTGGCACCAACGTGTGGTTTTCCCTTCCAATACGGGCGGAGCGGTGACAAAGAGAGAAAGTTGCTTTTGGATTCGGCAGTTTCCATCAGCATCTCCAAAGTCCATCAACAAAGGGCTAAGTGTTTCACCGCAGGTGTGAAACCGGAATTGCATTGCTGGGTTTTCTGCATAGTTTGTGGCATAGGCTCGCCGTGCCCTCTCGTAAGAGGTAGGCCCACCAGCCTTGCAGGTGGCCCTTGTCTTAGAGACTGACCCACCCCCAAAATTTGTACGATGTTTTTTACATTATTCTGTTACTGCAACAACATAACATAATGCAGCTCTGCAGAAAGATGGATGACTAACAGGGGAAACTCCTGTATCCTTCTCGTAAAAATTATTCCATATGCGCTGGCCACAGCACAGTATGGTAATTGTGTTCAACCTTTTTTTTTTTAGATTTTTGCGCTGCATGTGCCACCATCAGTGGGGTAGTTTAAACCGCAGAAAATATGAATGCTTGATGTTTTTATAATGGTTTTTTTTTCAAACCGAACAAAGAAAATGGGATGATGAATCCTGACATGACGGTTGGTACACGGGCCTTTAAGAGTGGATGTTTACAATATTTATTTTGACACGTTTCTTTTTCCGCATTTTAGTGCGGTCGTTTTACAAGTTGAAATGTTTTGATGGATGAAAGCTCTTCGGGGACAAAGAAAGCAGTTGTAATACACCGTTTTAGTTTAATGTAAATAGCACGAAAAAAAGGTGTAACTTTTTGCAGGATCCCCAAATTCGTACATGGGATGCAAGGCTCCCCTTTTAGCATTAGATTGCTAAATAGTAAACGGTTAAAGCACAAATGTAAATAAAACACGCCGACTTAAAGATTGTTTTTCAAATGCGGTTTTTTTGAAGCACGTAGCTTGTTTGCAATTGCGCTGTGACAGGTAACAGTGAACATTTTTAGTGCTTTGAACAAAAATTTTCTTCTTATTTTTTCAAAACTGACTGAAAAAATATTTGTGGGGAAAAACAGCTCTATATAGAAATCAGTAAGCAGCAACGTCATTGAAGTACGGATCATGAACCAAAGAGGGCCCATAAAAGCTTTCTGGCAAATTCATCATCATAACGTGCTTCGTCCAATGGCCACTTTTGTAAACACATCACCGTGATTTTGTTCTTAAGAGACACAACTGTTCGCGAATCATCTGTTTGCTCAGTGAGCACATGTGTCACTGACATCGAGTGCTCGAGCTTTGAGCTTCAGGGGAGGTGTCACGATACACTCCCCTGGCGATTCTATGCATCGTCTGCAGTCAGGGTCATGAATCAAATCCAAAACATCCATACTTCTAAATACATTGGCGTGCTTATGATGGCCACTTAGTGATGGTCAGGGCCGTGGATTCGAGTTGGGCGGTGGTAGCAATGCCGCACGTGGCCTGCAATCCGACACAGCGGAGGCGGCGAGAGTTGGTGGATCGCACAGATGTCGTGAGACTCCCTTCCCGTGGGAGGTGGAGATGCCATTCTCTCCGTGGCACGCCAAGAGAAGGCAGTACAGCAAGTGGAGTACCCATCATCGGTTTCCATCTGTACTGGGCGAGAGCATTGCCCCTTTTCTCCACGTGCTCCGGTTTCCTCTCACTTGTATAATGGAACACTCGTTAATTGACTGCAAACATCTTAGAAATAAAACCCGATGCAGGACGCTCCAAAAAAAAAAAAGAGTCCGACTCGACAGTAGCTTTCTCGTTTAAAGAATTCACATTCATTATTACGCATCGATTTTTATTTTCTAACAGACCATATTCGATGCGTGTATTTTTATTTATTTAAGAATTTCAATGAATTGATGAGTAGATGCATCCTCATTACACCCTGAGTTTAAAGTTTGATTCTAACTGTTGATGGGTGTCAGTGATCTTCTTCTTTGCGATTCTTGATGAGAACTATCAAAGCTTATTTTTCTTGTACATTTGACACTAAAGAGCCAGTGACATCGTTCACAAACAGCGTCATAACCCACATCTCAAAATTAAGAAGAACAACGAGATAATAAACAATAGTGGAACCTATGTCATTGTTATTATGAGTCAGGTTTCCTTTCCAAATTGGATCATAAATAACAATGATCGGCCGCCTAAATCAAACACATTTAGTAGATTTTCTAACAGGTAAAAGCATTGTACATATTCGTTAAAGCCTACGATGCACAAACATGTTTCCTCACTTTGTTTACGTGTATATGTACATGCATGATTATCTAATCACCCAAAATAGAGTTTTGTGTTGCATCGCAATAAAAATGGCAAATACAATAAGTGTACGCCATCTTCTTAACAGTTACGGCATCTCAAATAATTAATCGCAAATCTCAATTTTTGTCATTTGTTCTTTAAATAAATACTAATATTTGTTCCTGTACCTTGAATTGACAATGCTGTACGGTTTTTCAAAAACTTTCTACGGCGGAAATAAGACATCGGATTATGCTGTGACACCTCGCAGATAAAAAAAACCACTGTGCCTTAGTCACGCTTCATTTATTAAGTGTAGCATTCGTTTGCGTAAGCCGGTGAATTTATACACGTCAACACCAGTTGTTACATTTGGTCATGGTAAAGAGCAGAAATCATTTACATGGACCGTGTTGTAGGCCGTTTGTTAAAACTAATTGTTTTTTTTTACAGCAGGTATCGCTCATTGAATCCAGATGAAGAGAAAATAGTCTTCCTTGCTTTCCATAGAACCTTCACTTGCCAGACCAAATCGTGCAAGTGGTTTGTGATATTCTTCTTCTTTGCGATTCTTCGAAGCACGATGGTCAGCTTCTGGACATCGTTGTCTTTCAGCTCGGCTTCGAAGTGTTTGGTAGAATTCGCAGGCAACACCAAGTATTACCTGACAGGGATCGTGACGTGATTTTAATACGTGCAAATAAATAATAAAGTTATCTGTCCGTCTTGCATAGCAAGTCACCAAGCGGTCAGAAACAAAGCACAGTATTAAAACATTTCTTGAATTGAGCAAGGTTGTAATAACTTGGGGAAACAAGACGATTGGGAGGGGAATTTGAAAGCCAAGCATCGCGAGGAGATACGTAGGTGCAGTGTTTTGACCAGCAGTCTTGTGATAGAACACAATATGGATGAGACGAAACGGTCAGTCTAATACACCGAGTCCTCAACATCAGTTGAGGAATCGCTGAGTGAAGTTTTACAGGAACAGCAACCACGCTGGTAGCAATGGTGGAGTGACAGGGAGACGACTGCTGCTCAAGTGGCTGGAGTGAATCGGTAAAGTGCCGGATCATCTTGACAGCTGTACGTTTGATTCCATCAAGTAACATGTGAGGCTTAGAACCGGGTGTTTTCACCACAGCTTTTCTACTCGGGCTGAAAATACAGCAGATAGTCTCTCACCCCGAGCCAGATTCACGCCGCAGTTCTGCAGACACAGAATGTATCCTCCGTGGGGCACGGATGGGGTGGTGAGTTTGATGTCATTCTGCACGTGGTATCCCAACGCCTTTACTAAAACTGCCACGACGATTAATGCCGCGAGTGATGTAAAAAAAAAAACGAACTTGGAGATTCTTCTGTGGAACCTGCCCCATGGGCACAATTACGTCGCCCGAGATAAAGCAACTCTGCATCTTGCCCAGTGTTTCCGCCCATGGGAACGCTGCACTTGATAGTGAGTAATTCACCAATGTGTAAACACTTAACGCGCAGTTGATCGTTACGTCCAGCTGAGCCTGCTCAACTTGGTAACGCAGGGGTCGGTGTGTGCACACACGACCACATTCTGCTTGGGAAGTGGTTGGAAGCGTCAGGAAAGTGTTCGTGCGGACCAATTGCACCGTCCACCATGTAGCATTTTAAGGAGCTCAATTGCACAATTAGACAACCGCTGCCTTTTCGATTGTTTTAGCACTATGCGCCCAAAACACACAAGAAAGGCAACGGGAAAGCTTTAAGCCTCGCAATTGTTGTGTTCAGTTCACTTGCTGGTGGAGGTGCCTCCACTAGAGGGAGCGCTAGAGAGCCCCTCTGTGGGGTGTTTGAAATACTGCAACAAACGTCTTGGGAGGCATGGCAGTGCCCACTCATCATCACACGCGACCTGCCCATTGACTTGCTGTGGTGTCCGTATTGTGTACTGCTGGGATGGAGGGAGAGAGAGACGTGGGGGATGTTTGATTAGGAGTCAAAATGCTTCTCACTACGAGGAGGTCCTCATTGCGTCACGCACTAGATATGACGTGTGTGTGTATATGTGATCGTCGATTTGTGATCGTCGATTTGAAAAGGTATACATTTACTAAATATGTGTGTCATGTTACATTGTGGGGGGCGAGTGGGGTGAGAGAGGAAAAGAATGACACCTAAACTGAGATATTAATCCACCTAAGCTGAATCCTATGGTTTCCCTTCTTTCAATGGCATCACAACACAGATGAAGGCATTAGATATGGTATTTTAAGTATGTTTCATGACTGCGTGTAATTACTCAACAGGGATTTAACCTGCCTTCAATGAATTTGACATGGCGATAAGAAAGCGACACCGTTAACCCACATTCTCTTTAAAGGACTTGTGTTTGCCTGCGTTGAGGGTGGATGATTGTGAAAACAAGATTATTGTTTGTCTTGCATTGTGAGTCACGTAAACAGTCGTTTGATTAGACTGCACCATTAGCGAGCTGGTGGAAATGTTTTTTTATGCTTGCCGAGTTTCCCACACTGGGACCAACTGTCGCTATTTCCTGCTGCCCAAGACTGGGCATTTGCACAACATAATATTGCGTCTCGCTTTAAAAGAAAACATTCACCCTAGCTTACTCTTGTATTTTCTAGACCACAGTCGTTGAGACGTGTTACGAGAATGAGCCGGGAGAAGGAATCCCGTACTTGGCTTTGCTGCTCGCTCCGAGCGCAAGGGTGAAACAAATATGAAGTGGGGGAAGACAGAAAACCAGGACTGAGACTGAACGAAGCAGTGATACAGACCGCAATAAAGAGAACGATGGTGCAAATTCGTTGAACCTACTCCGTCGCAAGGACACATGAGGACTTTTCAGTTGGCCAATGTTTCCGAGTTGACAGACGTGTGTTGGCGGCCGAGGTTTGTCCCATGTGCATACATTTTGATTTTTAAAAATTACGATTATTATTAAACAGGTAGGGCCTCGGTTTGTGAACCATCATTTACGACAGCCAGAGTGTGAATGGTCTTCGTTGTCGTGTCTGGCCTTCATATACTTTTATATGAAGGGTAGACACGCCAGCCAGGGTGTGATTGGTCACCGTTAGGGAATGTGCACCAGACCGATTGAAAGTCATTGAAAATAACTTATTCGGTGAAGTTGCCTGAAGTCTCTTCGGGCATCTGTACTGTCTGGATGTTTTAAATTAATTTTGTGATAAAAAAAAAAAAGTGCTCACAGCCATCATTGCTAAGAACTGCTTAATGTTTTTTTTATTTGTTGCGTCAGTTTTATTTGAAACGTGGGACCGAAACATTAAAACGGCATCTGTTTTTCATTTACGTTTCGTCTGTGACACCACCAACGCAGCAAAGGGACTCGTCTGTACAGTGAGTTTGTTAAGGGGTAATTCAACGGCGATAGAGCTGAAAAAAAAGCAAGGCTGTCACGCAATTCCAGTGGTATGTCTGGACCAGATCTCGTCGGCTCACGCCAACAACATGTGCACATTAGAGACTGTACAACCCGCAAGCCTGTGTACGACAAGAGCAGTGGGTAGTCTTTTGGATTATATTTCATTTATTGCAATAACAGTTGGGAGAGTGGTTTAACAAAGTGTAAGCAACTCGAAAAAAAACGGGCATTCGTAGCCAGTAATTTGTGCCAGTCATGTGCTCGCGTGGTGTCTCGCTGCCGATGGAGCGAGAGGGTTACGCGCGGAGTTTTTCAGCATTTCAAGAAAAGGAAGAAAAAAAATGACGCAGGGGTCCGGTTCAAATGTTAGTAAATTATATATTTAGGTATTTAAGGAAGAAAAAAAAAAGTACAGTAAGAAGAGTGCATTTGAACTTGTGAAAAAATAAACAGAGGTTTTGTTTTATATAAGGTTCCCCACACCACGCCAAACGCTGAACTTTTTCCCCCTGGAGAGCGACAATACACAGATCAGACGAACATATGTTTGCAAGAAAAGTTATTGCGCCAAGTCCCACTTGCAGACAAAGCGTTTCAGTTTGGCTCTGCCGGCACTGTGGGTACAAGCCTTAATGGCAAGCCCCTGTACAGCACGGCCATTGTGCGCTGGGCTGTTTTCCTTGGCAATTGTCGTCGCACTGGAGTAGAAGGAGGCCGGAATTACGGGTCTCGTGGTCCCCTCCTGCATTTGCTGAAAAGGTCTGGCTCGCTGAGACAGTCGGAGACCAGGCATGTGCAAAAATCAGACAATGACTCGCAGACGGTGCAGCGTGGACCGAGCGAGAAACTGACCTGCCAAGAAACCACCCCCACCCCCTTGCCTCTCTCGTTTAGCACTAGTGCCGGTGTCTCCTGTGGAGTCACTCCTGCCAAAGTCCCAGCCATATAAATTATATAAACAAAAGAGAGCTGAAAAAACTATAAACTGCCTTTGCTTGTCTGCAGATTTTTTTTATTTTATGAAAAAAAAAAAATGTAGACGTTAAAGTTCTGCAGATCCCAGCGCACCGCTTGGTCTCCGCTGGAATGTGGACCCTGGAATCCAGCTGGGACTTGCTGGTGTCTGCAGAAATCGGACAAAGCCGAGAGCAGGAGCGTTAATCCCAGAGGTGAATGTGGCTGGCTCAAGTGGTGCCTCTCGGTGAAGGTCCCCCACCCCAACCCACCACCGACTCACCCCCCTTCGCCCCAGCTTCGCGACCCTTCCCTGCGCCACCCTTTGGCCTGGCTGAAATGAAACCCCTATACTCCTTACTCAAAGCCCTGTACTCCCCAGTGAGGACCTTTTGCAGGCCCTGTGCAGTCTGGCTTGCAGCCCCTAGCCATCAGCACCCTGTAATCAGTCACACAGTCCTCTGGTCATATGTTGTCCATCAGATGTGTTTACTTTGCCTGTGACAGCCGACACATCTGGATCACATATTCGGGTCAGCAGTGTGCCACAAGACACATTCCAGGGGATCATTTCAGCCGTTGTCATGGAGAAATTCTCCCCTCCAGTGATTTTCAGGCTGCATGACAGAAATACCGACCGCTTGCCATGGGACAAAAGTCACAGGGTCTTGGCTCCCCGTTTAGCCCCTTGCAAGGGGGGTAGAAAGGAGGGGAAAATCCATTGCTTTTCTTCCTCTGTGGCACCAAGTGACTTTTTTTTCGCGAACAAAAAAAATTCTACTCTGTGTAGTCAAATGCGCGAAAATATACTTTATTTTCTATTTATCCACCTGAAGTTTATAGTAACTTGGCTTGTGTTTATTTTAGAATGCCCCAGAGTAAATAACGGTACATTTTGATTTAGGATGTAAAATTTATTTTAAAAGAAAATATTTGGGTTGGCATTCCGTTCCGGTAAACAGCTGAGATTGTGATTGCTACAGATTTCTATAGGTACTATACGCTATGTGCCTTTCTGCCTCTGTCCTCTTCCTTCATACAGTATGCCTTAGCAGCAGGGTTCTGATTTCAAGCCAGCGCACCTGCAAAATGAAAGTAAGTTTGCTAAATATAATAAATGGCGGTGCCAGCACGTGACTGCCATTAATAGCTTTGTAGGGCCTGAAGTAGTGCTATGCTTTCTCGAGCTACGAAATCACTTTTTTTCAAAACATATTGCAACTTTTAATATAATAATAATAATACGGAGGATTAATAAACTATATATATGTTGTACACTACAGAAAAGTGACATGTTTTGGAATTCGGAGCTGCCCTGCAGTGGCTGCTAACAGGACCGCTTCGGTTAAGCTTTACAGCTGGCACAGATTGTGGAAAAATGCATTTTCATACACATAATTCTGGAGCAATTTTTACACGAGCATGCTAGCTATGTAAACGCTCACTGGTGTCGCACTGGCTTCGAAAACACAAGTTGTAATTTTTTTTATAGAGATAATTTATAGCGCGCTGCTTTCGTTGCGATAAAATCCACCCTGGGCAAAGGTATCTGCGCACCAACATTGTAAGCAGCACGTCAGCCCATTTTTTTGCTAATGCAGTTTGTAATGCTTTATGTAATATGCAGAAATTAGGCAGCGCTGAGTGATTAAATAAGCATTGCTGTTGCACTGACAGTGGTGACTTGCCTTCTCAGGGGAGTAGACATTTTAAGCTGCCTTATGGTTATGTATGCTCTAATGGCCCCAGAGAAGAGGTACACGGAAAATAATTTGCCTTTTTCGTTAGAATATTAATACCCGCGTTTGTCATAGACTCTATATGTGCACACAAACACACGTTTTTTTTTTTTTACCAAATCAATGTTTACCTAACGAATGAAACTGATAATCTGAGAGAAAGTTGACCGTTAGAATATCAGAGATTGTTTTTGTGACGTTGTATCGTCCTTTGTCATTACACTGCGGTGTAAAGGCCTCACTGAAGCCTTTCGGTCATTCGGGATGTTTGACCATACTTCACCACAGCCGTCAGTGATGGTTGGTAAAGAGGGCAGTGCGGGGTGTGGCATGGGAGGGGTTTGGAGGCGCGGAGAAATTCAGATTTCTAATGCGACACGGTGGCACGGTGAGTAGAGATGCTGCCTCACAGCAAGAAGCAGCTGGGTTTGATTCCCGGCTCTGCTGCCTCTCTGTGTCGAGTTCGCATGTGCTGCCCATGCCCGCATGAGTTTTCACCAGGTACTCCGATTTCCTCTCACAGTCCTGACTAAATTGCCCCCCAGTGCCCTGAGATGTTGTAACTTGCTTACTCCTTCCCGCTGAACAACTCTTAAAAAGAGCTACATAGTTCAACGGTTACTTCCAGCTTAAATAAATACCGACTGACTGACCGCTAATTATGCTAGCCTTGGCAGGGAATCAAACTCAGGTCGCCGGGTTCACAGTGCTATGTGCTACGACTGTGCCACCACTCGAATCCACAGAGTTTATTTTACGTGGAGAAATATAACTGGCATATACAAAAACATAGAATATAAATACATAGCGTTTATTATTTATCTAATTTATTATACCTGCTAACCTACGAGTCTCATGACTCCCTTTCTGTGCGTCCAATCAGGATTTGAGTGTAAGGAGGGTGATGGTTTCCATGCATATTCCAATTGCGTAATTCGTGGCTAATCTCAGAATACCGTGGCGCATACTGGCAAGTACATTTACCATTAATACACCTGCAGTATTAATCAGGCTAGCCGTTGGATTCGAACCATGAACGTTTGCAACAGGCGACAAAATGCCGCTGCCACATCACTGCCCCATCTTCTTCTTCTTATTCGCGATTTTTCGAAGCACGCCCGCGTAATGCCGTATCGTCTTTTAAGATAGGTAGGAACGAACCATAACGTCGATAATTGCCAAAACATTATTGTCTCGGCTGTGTGTGTTTATATATAGCGTATAGAATGGATTGTGTTAAAAGCGAGTCGCGTGTCATCTGTTTAATTATGTCATTTGCTGCTAACAGGCCATTAACAGCCATCACAGTCCTGATGGCTGTGCGATGTAACTATATGTGCCGGAATTGTGTGCCCACAATCAAATATCCGCTTAATAATGAGCATGCATATGGTTGTCCATATGTTAACAGTATGTCATGACATGGCCCATCTGGTCGAGAGATGGATGTGGCATATGGGCCGTGGTGCGATAGGATGTACAGTATTGTGTGATCCCAGAAAGATCTGAAGGAAACTTGTCAGATGGCTGTGTCAGCAAGCCAAGTCCCGGCGCTGTAGAACATCTTTGACAGCAGTCGCTGTGGATAGAAAGGTGGCTTAAAAAAAAAAAAACCAAGTGAGAGTATCTGATTTAAACTAAAGTGATGATCTGACAATTTTTACCCTTGCTCTATAACTAAGGCTATTACTGCGAGTGTCTGGCTGTCAGTCACCGTGTGCTGAGGTTAATACAGCAGTCGCTGCCCATCCACCGTCTTTCCTCTGGGGATTCCTGTGCTCGGATGGATGACATTTGGAGAGAGCGGACCGAGGTGTGCTATAGGGGGCATTGCTAGCATTTATATGCCTCTCAAATTTCATCACGGACCGTGGGGGATATCGCACACGACACATCCAAATGAAGCGTGAATAGATGGCAATTTGATTGACAGAAATAGTTAGGGACCCTGCAGGCTTTTTCTGAACATCCTGGTCGCCTGGTACCCAAAGTTTAATATCTGTCCTTGTGAACTCTGCAGAACGCGCAGCCCGCTGGAGCTGGGTTTGGTGCCACTGCGATGGTTTCCCTGCGCACTGATGCCTTCTTCCTTGTCTCTTCTGTCTTCTCTGCGCATAAGATAATTCATAATGAACTCAGTGCCAGAAACACTTACACCTGAAATGATGCAACCGAAACGTTTAGAGGAGGTGCATCATTAATCGGCATCGCAGCGCTGTGTTCAAATCTGAAAATCAGGTGCACAGTACTGTTGCGGTCATTATGTGAACTTCGTAGAAATGTCATCAATTCTCAATACACCAATGTATGAAGGCCTTTCCTTGCAATGGAGGTTGTGTACTGATGTAGGTTTCTACGACTTGATTCATCATGGTCGCTCTTCACAGCTGTTCTTTCTGGATAGCCCTGTTTAGGGATAGCGCTCAACATGGCTATCCCAAAAGAACAGCTCTGAAGAGCAACCATAATGGAGGTTTTTGTTGTACCATACTGTTATCACTCACGGTTAGCCCTAGCCAGTAATCAAACTTGGGTCGCCGGGATCATTGCACAGCCACCCTACCACCGCTCCACCAAAGAACTTTGTAGAAAATGACAGAAGCCCAACGTGGTTATTCTGCCGCCAACACGTTACCAAACATGACAACTGATGGGGAATCGTACGTTAGTGTTACCGAGTCAACAGCACGTTTAATTGTGGCTGCTCCCTATCATTTTGACTTCAACGATGTGATTTTGAAATATCGGATTACCCAAATGACGTTTCCACAATACTGCAAGGTTATCCATTTTTTATCTTCCTGCCGAGGGTCTAATTATTTGCATTGTGTCGTGTATCTATGTTCCATATTATAATAGAAGTACCATGTTTTTTTTCTCTCTCTCTTTCAAAATGGTTTAGGCTGTGGAATGCTTTTCACCACAGAATCAATATTGTCTGAGCCTCCAAGGTGCTGTCCCTGCTCGCCGTGGTATTTTGGCTCCAAATGCAATGTGCTCCGCTCCGCGCTGCATTTCATCCCAAAGTTGTCCCGCTTATATGAAATCTGTCACTCAACTGCGTGGCGTTATTAGGTGAACTCTGGTGTCCGTGGGGCCGGACACCTGTAAAGGACATCAGACGGGGTGGCTTTTCTCTGCTCGTTTTCTCAAGCGTCCCCACTGCCCTGGCCGTGCGCACCCCTTCCCCTCACCATTCCCCCCCTCAGCAATCTCCCTCTTACACGGTCCTCTGACCTTCTGACCAACGGGAGCTTTATTTACTATAAGTGACATCGGCTATATTGGAGTTTTTTTCGGGAGTTCCTGCGGTGCATGCCTAAATAATATTTGTAGAGCAGTTTTACAAGATGAAAGGATACATGAATGGAGAGCAAAGGTTGCCTGGTAACTAGTGGTCACCGTTGATCAGGCCAGGCCTTGTGATCGCCCATGCAAAGCGGACATCCTTCGGAGGCTGCCCGCACAATAGTGAGATTTCTGACCTTCACACCAGCACAATAACTGATAGCAGCACCAGTACAGGTTTGTTCTGGATTTAAAGAACCGGATAATAAAATCGTTTCGAATTCCGTGCGTTAAATACTAACGTCCGCCTGCGTAGGTTTTGGTGCAGCTCTCCGGCATGTACGGTTTGCTCTTTGGCACGATGTCCGACGTTTCATTGCATTGCGCCCGGGAGCTGCTTCAGCGAGTGAATTCGGTTTCACTCCACGTGCTGTTACCAATCCTGAAAACGCATCGGAGGACTGTGTTCGAACTCGTACGTCGATCAAAACCATATTCTGGAAATGTGCTGCTGCGACACAGTCGATATCCAGTGTGGACATTTGTGTTTAGCCAGATTTGTCTCATGAGATGTTGTGAATCCAAACAAGCAAAACGCTTAGGCTTCTCACTGTGAGTACCTAATACATTTGTAATGTTTCCCCGGTTAAGACAATCTGAGAGCGTATTAACTCTGTGCTGTTTATTTAAACATATATTCTGACCTATCTTTAGTTTTTCTTGTTGTCGTGTATATTATGGAACGGATGCTACCACCGTGGTGGAATGTTTAGCCCTCTGGACTTGCAATCAAGAGGTCGCAAGTTCGAACTCCCAGAGAGTCCATACAAATCCCTCACGTCTGTATTGATATAGGTTTTCACAGCACGATTTCTGAGAATTGTTCTTGAGATCTTCTCTTTTAAGACAGCCGTGTCGAGCGTTCATCCTCCCTCTAACGTTGGAGGCATCGGCAGCCTCAAAAAGCCTCATTATGTTTATCCCGCAAGAGTAGTTCTCAAGACCAATTCTGTCCCGCCTCTGTCCACTCAGCAGGGTGTTGTGTGGGTTCTCCTACCGCTTCCAAAACATTTGTCCAGCGTGGAAGAGCAGACCAAATACACTCTACATGGGATCTCTAGAGCCACCATTCTCAACCGGTGGGTCACGACGCGTGAGCTGGCCGCGAGCGTCACCTATCGGTCCGTGGACACCAGACCCGATTGGCCAAAGTGGGCCTCGAGGTGCAGAAGGTTGAGAACTCCTGCTCTATCCTGCTCTATCCACTGCAAGCTATTCTGCTAAGAGCGTTATGAGCAGGCAGTTGCTGGGCTGTCCCTGTACCGTTCATTAAAAAGAAAACATTACGCGGCACTGTGAAACGACCTTTTTCGTTATTTTTTTTACATTCATAACATGTTCTCGAACAGCATATATGTGTGTACAGCTTAATCCGTGTACACGCTGTAATTTAGTTTCCCCCGTAATCGCTATAAATCTAAAGCGAGCAAAGACGCGCGTGAAGCGCTGCGCGTTTGGGATAGCGGCCACTCGCGAACAGCCAGAGGAGCGCTCGGACGAGAAAACAACAACAGGTCGGACACATTGACCGTTGAGAAAAACAAGGTGGTGACTGGGACCAGCGGACACGTCGCTCGAGATAGGATGACGGCCAGCGGTCGAGACTAATGCCGCGGTATACGTCAAGCGGCGAGACGGAGCGATGAATCCCGCTCGTGCGCAGCAGGGCTCGATGGATTTTCGCATCGCGACATCATGAGCGATAGCCATGACTCGGACACCTTCATCCATCGGTGGATAGATCGTGGCTGTTGACGGTGAATCACTCCGCGCCATTATCCATCCATCCATTTTCAGAAAGCGCTTAATCCTGTACAGGGTCGCGGTGAGCCGGAGCCTATCCCGGCAGACACAGGGCGCAAGGCAGGGGTATACCGAGGATGGGACGCCAGTCCATCACAGGGCACCGGGGGCAATTTTTTTTTTAGTCAGGAGGCTAATCAACCTATGCAGCAGCATGTCTTTGGACGGTGGGAGGAAACCGGAGTGCCCGGCGAAAACCCACGCGGACACGGGGTTGAACATGCAAACTCCACACAGAAAGGCACCCGAGCCGAGATTCGAACCCGGGACCCTTCTTGCTGTGAGGCGGCAGCGCTACTCACCGCGTCACCGTGCCGTAATTATGTGTAAGTTGACCATGCTTCAACACACTGAGCGGGGCATGTTGATGCTGGTGGTGGTGGTGGTGGTGCGGCCCGGACTGGTTCCGATTCCAGCCGTCGCTGACGTTACCCGTGGCGGAGAATTGAGAATCGAGCTCGGTGTCACTGGGTTCACAAGAGCAGCGCACTGCGCCACCACTTTGTATGACAGAAAAAAAAGACAAAGCCCTGCAATTTACCCTGCAGCAAGGTATTTTTACGACTCGTCCACGGTGTGCGCCCCAGGGGTCTTGGAAGAGGTGGGAGTACTCACACACCACACCACACGCCGCCTGCCAACCGACTAACTGTGGCATATCCATGTGTTGAGTGCCGCGCCGGGAGTTGTGACCGGCGGGGGGCTGCAGTGCGTCCTGCGTAGCACTGCACCATAACGGCATCCTCCTGCCCTGTTTCAATTCCAATAGAATTATTATTGAGTACGGGGCGGCATGGTCGCGCAGTTAGTAGTGTTACCGCCTCACAGCAAGAATTCGCCGGGTTCAGGTGATTTTCCGTGTGGAGTTTGCATCTTCTCCCCGTGTCTGCGTGCTTTTCACAAGGTACTCCGGATTCCTCCTACCGCTCAATGGCATGCCTACATAGGTTAACTGGCCTGCTGACCGAATTGCCCCGGTCCCCTACGATGTATTAGCATCCCATCCAGGGTATAGACCTGGCTTACGCCCCTGATAATGATGATGAACATCGAAGTCTTGTCAGGTGTGGTTTTGATGATGGACATTGTGGAGGTGTTGTGGTCTCGTGACACAAATACCTGAGACGCCGTTGAGCTCTGAGCTCTAAATGCTTAGGGGGCGACAGAGAGAATGGAAATTACTCCGAGTGCACGGCATTACACTGACACACGACGTCTGATGTCGTGCCAACATCATACTTGCGTTACTTGAGATGCTTAATGTGATTAATAAATTAGTACAGTGTATGCCCAGCAATTGTTATTTATTTAATCAACCGCACAATGGCATAGCTTTCGTTAATAAGTGCAGGGAATTGATGCGATTGCTGACTGGAGCAACTGTTGGTGGTAACCCCCTCCACCAGAGGGAACGTTAGAGAGGCTCCTCTAGCCGTTGTTTGGCCTACTTTGACAGCGTATTCGTGTAGGTTTTGCGGGTGGCACGGTGGCTCGGTGAGTAGCGCTGCCGCCTCACAGCAAGAAGCGCCCCTGGTTGAATTCCCGGCTCGGGTACCTTTCCGTGTGGAGTGTGCATGTTCTCCCCGTGTCCGCGTGGGTTTCCGCCGAGCACTCCGGTTTCCTACCACAGTCCTACCACAGTTCATGCTGCTGCATAGGTTTATTAGCCTGCGGACTAAATTGCCCTCGTAGTCCAGTGATGGACTGGTGTCCCGACCTGGGTATAGCCTTGCCTTGCGCCTTCTGTCTGCCGGGATAGGCTCCGGCTCACCGCGAGTCTGTACAGGATTAAGCGGTTTCTGACAATGGATGGATGGGTGATGTAGGTTTTCACGGGTCAATGTATGAGAATTGCTCTCTAGAGCTGCTCTTTCGGGATAGCAGTGGCGAGCGTTCCTCCTCTCTTCTTCGCGACATTTCGTCTCCCACGTTGCAGGCTCCATCCAGGCTAATGAACGGTTGAGCTGAAAGAAGTTGTGTGTTTTGGGAGAGGTGGGAGTGCCCACACTTTAACCCACCACACGCGACGTGCCGTTACATTGACCGTGGCATTCCCATTTATAACGCTGGGCGGGCAGAGGATGACGACTGGGCGAGAGGTTAATAAACCTGCCCCATTGTATCAACTGCCGCGCTGGGAGATCGAATCGTCGAAGCGGCGACTTCTGGATTGCAAGTCGACTGTTGCTGATAACCACCACGGCAACGCCCCACGCGTGACATTACAGGCGACTGAAAACGAAAATCACAATCGCAAAGTTCAACACTCATCGTGATCAAGTGTGTTTTGGGTTGGGTCACGTGAAAGCCACCTCCAACCGAGACAGCCAATTAGTAAGGCTTTGTCAAGTGAACAGGACTCGCAAATGTATTACCACTTCAGCACACCGGTGTGTTAAAGAGAGCAAACCGACGTTTCGCTGATAATTGCAACCAGCTTCATGAGCCTTCTGTTCCATAAGTGTGAACATGTCTTCTCGATTTGCTTCCTCTATTACGTGGGTGTTAAACGCATTAATGCGTCAGCTCTTCAACGAAATTTCCACGAAAATGTACATCCTGACTTTAAGTTGCAAGTGCTATGGACCTTACTGCGGTTGATCCCTGCCAAGTATTTATTATTTTTAAACAAAGAAGCAGCTCCCCCCCCCCCAACATCTTCCACGGCCCCCCTTCTAAATTCTTAGTTAAGGTCACACTTGCAGGCTTGGGGTTGCAAGGCAGGCTGGCTTTTCAACACTTCGCAGTGTTCTCACATCTGAACGTGTTGCACTGGAGACACGGTAGTAACCTGGCTGAGCGTGGGTTTGAACTAGCCTGCATATTACATTGTTCTTTAACTTCCAAAAAATTAATGTTTTACATGCGGTATTGAATTCTGGTTTTCAGCTCCTAAGTTAACATGGCACTAAACGTGCTTCAGCACTCATCAGATTTTAACGTGGACGTGTGTTACGAATTTAATATGACATTCTAGGTGGACTCTGCTGAGATAATTGTACCTTGTCATTCTAGCCTCTATCAAAATCTTTGTAATTACAGTCATGTCTCAGATGTTACCTGACTTGTTTCTCTCTCTCTCCCTTGTAGTTAGGCAACAAATTATTTTCTCGGTGTGTTACCGTGTTGCGTACAGTGCATCACCAATATATATTAATGCATTTCCATTTGAAGACTATGGGTCAATAGAGCTGTGTGTATTATCATTAATTCAAGCCTCTTGGGATCTTTACTTGCTGTCTGCTTTATGTTTTGTCCTGGTTTATGTTGTAGTATCTTAAATTAACGCTGCGGAATGCGCTGTGAAGGTTAGGTTTTAGTATGATGGGCCTTATAACGAGAAGTATTTTAACGCACCTGTACAATAAATATATTAAAATGCAGCGATAAGGCTGAGCAATTATAATGACTTATGACGCCGAGAAGAGACATCGTCCACTTGAGAAAACCTTTCAGTGTCTTTACAAAGAACCCGGCAATGCTATTCTGCTAATGGATCACTTTTTATGCAAGTATACCAGTTGTTTTTTTTTTGTTAAGTGCCTGCTGAGCAATTTCAACAATACTCATTCGTATATCTCAAGAGAATCTCGTAAGCAGACCTTGTGGTCTCTTTATGGTCTATGTGGTGTAATCAGATGGAGTGAAAGTAGTCAGCGGTGAGGGAGACGGGGGGGGGTGTATATATTTGTTTCTCCCTCCTGGCTTCTGCTCGAGAAGCCAGAGTGTCGTCTGCGCTGCGTCGAGTTGGTCATGCAGTCCTGCCGTGGGTCACGTCAGGGTGGCATGACCTGCCAACCCTGGCTGGTCAGAGTTCAGGAATCCAGGCCGGCTCTGGAAAGTGTCCATCTGATCCCATGGCTGGCCTCGTAACAGCCTTGAGCCTTTGTGTGTGTGGGTGTGCGTGTGCGCGGGTCGCTGACTCATCGAAAGCCAGGCTTGCCCCCGAGTCCAAGGCCTTTGACACTGCGCACTCTGCCGAGGGAGCAGAGGGCACCCTTGTACCTGAAGTTGTTCCATCATGTCCATCTGCAATCTGTCACCCAGCTGATCCCACATTGATCTAAGCGCTGCCACATTAGCGCCAGTTTGATGCTGTTTTCCCCTTCACGCTCGCAATTTGGGATTTATTAAATCTGTTCAACGTGACGGTCATTAATTGCTTCGTTTAAAAGTTTATTTCGAAATGCAGTGCCATTTATTTATTTACCGTGCTGGTGGGTTTTTTTTATTGCATAGAATTAGTGTCATAATAATAATAATAGTAACGTACAGCCCTTTGTCAATCCACTGCTGGGTGAAGGCCTCTTTGCCGTTATCTGAGCTTTGGAAGTTGTTTGACGATAGCTCAGCACAGATTGGTCAGGGTGGGCTGCTGAGGTTCTGGAAGGAGGAGGGAGGCCACAACCAGTTCCAGTGATACTAACCACTGACGTCAGCCGTGGCCGGGAGTAAATCTAATACGACCGACTTCATAGCATAATTCGCAAACAACTACCACACTGCTACCCCATATTGGGGATCAAGTTTGAAGCGTTCACGTCGCGATTCCTGTCAAGTAATACTTGGTATTACCTGCAAATTCTACCAAACATTTCCAAGCCGAGCTGAAAGACAACAATGTCCAGAAGCTCAACAGATGCCAGAAGCCCCTCAGTCTGGAGCAAGAAGAGAGGCCAATGCCCGCCGTCTTTAAGGCCAGCACTGACAATTATATCTCTAAATGTTGAAGGGCTGTCTATCAACTAAACAAGAACTCGTTGCAATGGGAACCTGTCATATAACCATCACGCTTCGAAGAATCGAATCGAATTCGAACCCCATATTATATATGCACGCGTAAATAAGAATATTAATGACAAATAGTGTCAGAAGATATATATATATTTTTTAAGTCGTTAGAGTAAATATTCACAGTACATTAAACTGTGCATTGGAAAGGGAAATTAGTAAAAGTGTAATAGGCAGGATGTCCGGTTGTTTTTATATTGGCAATACCGTACCATTCTCTACTTAAAATATGCCGTTTAACAACATGTTGTGGAGTCGTGTGCTTTAGAAAATGTGGCGTCTTAGTCATGGCCAGTGCTACAGTGGCCAATCGGTTCGTGTTCGCAAGATGAATCGGATGTCCTTGATTTTGAATGTTTGCTATGAAGATAAAGTAGTTTTCTTTAGGCAGTGGTATTAATGAACATTTTGCACGACGTGTTAAAAGTTTGAGTGGTGTAGCAAGACAAATCCACCACTGCCGTTCTAATGAGTAGCAATGCTGATTATGTAGCTGATGATCTTTCATTGATTACCCTATCACTTTCTTGTCCCATAATTGATCCTTGCCTGAGCCCAAGTTAATTATATTGGCTTTGACGCTGCTGCCTTCTTTCAGGACTTGCTTGGCTTGTAAAAAAAATCATTTACGTTAACCATATATACTTTAAAAGAGGAAGAAAAAAAAACAATTTATTTTTTTGCCAACCGAAATGAAACCTCTCTGTTGTGCTGGCTCTTCCAGCTCATGGTTACAGGCAGTGGCGGGATGGAATTTGTGGAAACTGGCGGACTGGGATTTGGCCGGGTAGAGACGAGAGTCAAATGACAGACATTCTCGTGGGCATTGTCTCACTCTGCATCCTGAACTCAGTGAGAGCGCGGGTCAGGCAGCCGGCCAGCCAAGAGGGGCTCAGCGCTGGGGCTGACTGTTGTGTGCACCGCAGAGGAGGGACCATGGCGAGTGGGAAGCGACGAGACATGGAAAATGTCTGTGCGCAGTATCGATTCAAGCGGGCTCTTGCGTGTCGTTTCCAGACAATGATTCAGCCAGCTTGCTCTCGAGCCTGTGGCCAAGAGATCGCCCTGGGAGTTCAGAACATGGCTGTGTTTGTCTTTTTCTCATTTTAGTGAATATATGAAAACCAGAGCGAAAAAAAAAACAGCGATGAGCAAAAGAGAGGTCTTTTCGATTATCTAGCGCACGCCGCGACCGAAACTGGATGGTTTTTTTTTGTCGCACAGAAACTGCATTTGCGGTATTAGGCACTGGACAAATAATATACATTAAACTAATGTGCAGTATTTGATAGCCGTGATCAATACAGTCAGCTATTTTTTTTTCCTTCCCCCAACCCCTCCCCGCATTACCCTCTCTCCCCTATAGAGTTGTGTGTGCATTAGGCAGACAATGCGACACACAGGCGTCTCATTGAGCTTGCTGTTAGGACAGCAGTGGCACTCGGTTGTCCATCGGGAATGACATGCCTACTGAGCATGCCCGGGACTGCCCTCTTTTGCATAAGTGAACGTCTTGTCGGCTGGGCGTGTGATGAGGCTCACCTTTCCGTTCAGCCTTGAGGGAGTCATTCACAGGAGCTACAGGCTAGGCAGCAAGCGAACGCGAGAAAAGGGGAGACACACACCGAGAGGGGGAGAGGCATCCAGAGAGAGAGCGAAAGAGAAGCGAGACTTTTTTTCTCTACCCGGCAATAGCAGTGAATATCCAGAGGGGAACTCAGCGAGGGAGAAAACCAAAAGCTGGTGTCAGCCACGACAGATGAGAACAGTTGTCTCCTTAGAAATAGAAAGGAGTTTTCCCAGAGATAGCGGAGGAGAGCTGCTGCTTTGCCCGGAATGTCACAACAGGTAAGTGGTGAGTGTGTGTGCGCGCGCGATCATTGGGCAGTTGCACTTTGTGCGTTAAGTGCGATGCGGAATATTTGTGTTGCTTTGTAGAAGAATCTCGATCGCGCGTGGAATGCCAATGCGATATGGGGTGTGAGAGAATATTACTTGCGAGGTGTGTTCGTAATGTAAATTACTCGGACCGTATTTTCACAGCCTATGCAGCGCCCGTACCTGTTTGTCGCTGAAAGAGTGTATCGTATCTGTGATTGGTAGTTCAGTTGTTAACCGTGGTAGCTTGTTTTCTTATTCTTTCAATTTTTAATCATATACCGCACATACAATGGTGAAGTTAGTCGATTACAACTTTTAGTCAAGTAAGAGGTGTGTGAATACACCTTGGTTCTGAAGTTTTCGTCCTGTTTGTTTGAATGGGGGATATTGGATATACTTTTTTTTCCAAATCCACCGAACTACAAGCAACTAATTAATGGATAATCCGTTGGCCGCTTATGTCACTTTGTCCACCCGTACTTGCGGAGATCTATTCTAAGTTTTCCTATCGTCCGTGCACGCGTGCATCTAAACTGCGTTTGGACCCGTGTCAAAAATGAGGCGAGTCGGAGCCAAGTTTGGACTCCCTGTGCGTTTTGAGGGCTGGCAGACTAGGGGGAGGGGTGTTCGTGGTGGGGAGAATTCTGTCCTTGGCCGTACCAGCCTCACTCCCTGATTATCCTTCAGCGAGATTAGCACGAGGCGGACGGTGAAGTGTTATTGCTGTCGGGCTCTGGTTTCTGTTACAGTGGTTAGTATGTGCTGGTTGCCCCCTTGGCAGAGGGCTCCACGCTGGGCCTGCTCTGGTTCGTTCGTAATCTGAGCAAAATTTACCATCGGGTGCTCACAGCAAATCGCTTTTACTGGCGGCTTCCAAAATAGCTTGCTTTTTTTTTTACTTTTGCTCCATGGTAACTTTCTTAAGTGTGTAAATTATGTGTGGGCTTAATTTGTCTTCATAAGTCAGTTGTGTTGGGTTTTTTTGCTCTCCGCTTCAGCCCGCAGGCAGGAAGTTTTTAAGTATTGTCTGTAAATGTTTGTCTCAGTGGAGGAAATTCAAATATGTATCTATTGTATTTTTTCATCGCACTTTAGCCCAATTGAGCCCGATTGAGCGTTCCGGCGTGAGAAGAAGAACCAATTTGGATCTCTGACAGCGGCGCAAGCCGTTCATATTATAGAACGGCCCACGGAAGCAGATACCACAGAGCTAACTTTGAGATCCTTTAGAGTGATCTATGGAGGTCATTTGATGGCACTGTGTAAGCTTGCAGCACAGATCGTATTCCTATATGTCAGAAATTGGCAAAAGATTAGCCTTATTTAATTCTTAATAGTAAGTATTTATTTGCAAAGGGTGTTGTTGATTTATACTTTTGCGGTGATCTAGACCTGTGAAAACGCTATCATTTAATGGCCCCAATTGTAAAGCGAATCCACAAAGCTTGTTTTTCAACGTGAGCGTCCCATGTGAATTAGGCGTGTAAAAATGATACATTCCAAATAATGTTCAGTTTGCCAATACAAATAAATGTTCCAACAAGCAATGTAAAAGACGGTACCTTTAAAAAAAATAAAAACCAAGAAAAAGTGGCCGCATTATTAAAAAGATAGATTTTTAATAACACTTTCTACTTTGATTGTATTATCCAGCTAATTTATGAAATGTAATTGTGTTGCTTGTTAATATATGACAAAAATGGTTATGTCTACCACAGTGTGCACTGATGAAGGTAATTTTGTAAATTAAAAGCAATAACTAGGGCTAATTGCAATTAACGCTCTTTGTTAAGAGTACACTGTTTGTACAATGCACGTATCGCCAGCCTTGCTCCTCCTCGATGCCTTATCAGCATATAACTGTACAGTACGCTGTCTGCACCAGCGTACCGACGCGTGCCTATTTAGAAAATATGTCCGTGTGTGTGTGCTAAATATTTAACACGTGCGATTATACACAATAATGGTCAATTAATTTCTCTCAGCAGGCATTATTAGGATAAATATGAGATCGAATGCGGTGTCACCCATTGTGACATTGTACATAGTTGTATTCGGTCACTTTGTTTCAAAATTAATTTTCGCGACCATTAGTCTCGTCTCGATGCAGTATTTACGAGCGTGCTTGTCGCTCCTATCACAGCGGCACTGCGCAGATAGACAGTGTAGTGTATATAAGCTGCACTTAAAAAATGCGCAGTTTCATAACCTCTTTGTTCTACACCCTTAAATGTAATAAGGTACGATTTTCGTTGCACTTCGAGGCCGAGCTGCAAGACAACGATGTCCAGAGGCTGACCATCGTGCTTCGAAGAATCGCAAAGAAGAAGAACATGGCACGCGGATAAATTATGGCTCATGCAATGGTGAATTTTGAACTCGAGCCAACATTGAAAAGTAGAACATTATATTGCGACGGGCTGATTTGGGCTTTCCTCTAAGTGAGCTTGGGGCAGGTCACTTTGCTAAAAACGATGATGGGGCCAGTGGACAAGACAGGTGATGGAATGGTAAACGAAATAGGGAACACATCTGAGCACAGGACCGCCATGCAGATGGAACAATGACATTGGATAATGTGCCATTGCGAGATGGATTATGGAATTACAAGACAGTAAAGGAACGGTGATGACGTTGATCATCTTTTAGTCAGCGCTGACTGTTGATGATGATGATGATGAGTTTTCTTTGGTTACTGTAATGTCTCATTCTGGCATTATATTTCTCTTACTCGTGGCATGACACTTGTTTCTCCTGTATTTCTGGGAGTATACCAAGTGGAGATAAAACATGGGCTTTTTTTCTCCCGATGTAAACTTTTGGACACCACATTCCAGTTGTGAAACTGAAGATCCAGCGTTTGTCCTACTTGCAAGGCTGCCAGATTGGATGATTTTGTGCACGCATGGGCATTTCTTTTCTTACATATTGTTGTGTAATGTGACTCAGAAACACAACTTTTACAAAAGTCGTTGCTCTTTCCTTTGGTTCCTTTCTGGGAATGGGGTGCATTTGGATTATGCTGTGAAGAGGGTTTTTCTACTATTTACCAAAATAAAAAAATTATCAGCCCTGCATATTTGGCCAATACCACACAGGTCCAGCACAGGGCATGTTGTGAATACATAGGTATGTAGGTATAACCCACGATGTTATGCATTTGTGGGTTTTGGTAACATTTCTTACGTTTATGCTGCTGCCCATAACAAGTTGATACAATTCATTTTCTAGATATATTTATTTTACGGAGGTCAAACTAAGTGTGTCTCAGTGCGGACACAGGTGTGGTGCAATGGACATCTTTGTCGGTGACATTAAGTCAGTCATTGAAATTCCACATTCGAGGCCAGTGCCATAGTACAACTACTCCTGAACTTAGCACAAGGTGATCCACGTTTGACTTTGGGTTGGGCCGCGTAGTTGTATGCCGAAATTCTCGTCGCCAATGCTCCACCACCCAACGAGATTGTAACATTTACAAAGATATCACTTATATGACTACATATATTCATCAAATTCTGGCCAATAAAGCTGCTCACTGAAATTTCTTGACTGAACTTAACACCAACAAACGATGTTTGGCGCAAACTGCTATAAGCTTGTTTAGGCAGTGCACCAAAAAATCGAATTTTGACATCAACCACCTCGTCACCTTACTCAAAAACAAATATGGATCTAAGTATCGGCTATGAATAGATACATTTTAAGTTAGCACAATATGGTACCTTTTATCGACCCAGTGGAGATGATGAGCTGTGTTGGATCAAGAGCTCAAGTCACAGCACCACCCATCTATATTAAAACGTTTCTACTGTCGTTTGTATTATTTAAAGATAACAATGCTGTATTAAGTGAAAGCACATACACATGCATTATACATTCACATTGCTTCTGCCTCACAGATTTTGCACAATAATGTTCCCGGTGATTGCAAGTTTCACTAAACGAGGCCAGTCGCATGAGACATCAAGACCAGTTTTTAATCTGTCAGTGACAGGGAATGTCCTGTTTTTAGTTTTACTTGCGCCATTAATATAATTTATTGGACATTAGTTTGTATAGAAGTGTTTGTCATCGCACTGCAACATAAATAAATATATGGCGTAAACATTAGACGTTTATAACATACACTGACATCAATCCTAATTCGGTGACGGATGGAGCATGTGACAACTACGACAACCGAGAGTTATACTAGATTAAATAAAGATACTTTTTTTTTTACGCTAAAATAATATCAACAGGAGCAGCGGCAGCAGTATTAACATAAATGTTTACATTTGTAGCGCGAGCAGAATTAATTGATACTGGACGGACGGAATCCACTTGTGCAGCATGTAAGCGATATTCAGAATTATGGGAAACGTACCATCTTTGTCACGTACCACGTTTTGAGTTATTATCAGCGCAACGTGCCAAAATAATAATGACCACGTTAATGTATCCTACTACTTTGGACCCGAGCTTGGCTCGGTGTAAAATGATTCATAAGTGTTTATTAAACAGGCGAGGTTTATATTGTCTCACAGTGGGAAAAGCAATGGCCTAAGGACACAAGGTTTTGCTTAATATATTTATTTACTTAGTGCTATTCTCAACTGTATTACATTACAATCATGTTCATTTAAACGCTCTTAAATATACATTTGACAGTTACAAGCGTATATGTTGTAATACATTGTTTGCATGGCATTAAAAGGTAACATTACATCGCTTTAACAACTTAATTTTCCTGTTTTATGTTTTTTTTTTTACAGATTGGTATATATGCTGTGTGTTCCTCATCCATTACCAAACCCTCAGAAAGCACCACACAAGCAGATGGTCCCGTGTAAATGGCCCTTTGGGGTATGCTAAATAAACCAACGGAATTATTTGCGGGGCATAAACTGCTATTACATTTTAACATATTTTACTTCCCATTGTTAACCGATCATAGGAAATTATGACAGTCATAATTGTTTATAGAATGACATTAAGTTCAAAATGTAGAACTTGCAATTGAGTGCGTAAAACTTTGGGCAGTCTATTTCTGAGTAAAAAATAATATATATTTGATTTAATGACTTCAGTATGTTCAGATTTTCGTCAAACCATATGCAGGGCACACATGTCTCCTTTCACAACACAGCATTGTCGGCAATTATTATTCACCTGAGCAGGTGGCACTGCCACTTCAGCCCACTTGTAATGAGGACAACACAGATAGGTAGTTGTTATTCCGTTAACCGCGTTCCGAGCGTCTTAATTGAGAACGGTGCAAGGGGACAAAACTCTACATTTAATGAGCCTCGCAGAAAGCCGTAGGATCAGCGCCGCTTGGATGCCAACATCGTGTGCTTGTACCTGGTGGAGATTCATGCGTGCGGCTTTGACGCGGCCAAAAGTCGCTAAGTGTAGAATGTACTCTCCGAAAGGTG
>JAZEWU010000001.1:32087383-32110729 GCA_036362915.1 Geotria australis
GCAGACGTTGCTTTTTGGCGATGCTGTTTGGCGCTGTGGGTCCCAGAGCCATCCCTGGGCTGGCTTTGATCTGCTTGGAATGTAATTGAAGGCTGAAGGCTGTGTCGGAGTGGGGTGTCGGAGGGACTCATGGTTTTTGTTGAGGGGTGGGTGGAACGCAGCGAAGATGGTAGGGGAGGCCACATGGGTCAGCGGTGCCCCGGTAGAGGCAAAAGGCAGGGTTGGCGACCCGGCTCACTCCACTGCCTACCACAGTTTGCTGAACAAGCACTCGCATCACAACAGCCGGTGGTCCACTGCTATCCATCTGCAGAGAAGCGACAGTCACTTTTATCAGTGAATGACACAAACAAGTTGCGTTGTTCTTTTTCGATAACGCAAACGAACTTGGCATTGAAAATAGTTCTTTAGTGGTGTGAACGTAATGTGATGTACAGGTATAATATTGAAGCACTTCAACACGCCATAGCCCTTTTTGTGTTTAAGTGCATCAGATGCATGCATTTGCAAAACATTTCTTTGATTTTAAACTCGTGGCTTTTCCAATCTACATTTAAAAACCAGATGACTGAATTTGCTTTTAGACGTGTGGCGCAAAAGCTAGACTTTAGTCGACTTCTTAAGAGTCGAGCCAGTATGTGCCTACACACACACACGTGACTTTGTGTAGTAAGTCATCATACAACAAATATGTCGCTTGAATCATAAACAGTGACAAAGCAATGCTGACAAGTGTCAGTAAGACTTCGCATCTTTGGCGATGTCAGGAATCGTGGCACACCTTCGCGAGTCATGCAATACTTTATATATATATTATGCGAGAAATTTTCATGGCGTGATATTAAAACCACATGTGCAATAATATACATTTTTACATTGGAGAAAGGGGTAGGGAGCACGCGGGAATGGGGGGGCGGTGCACACTCGATTTACTCTGTTACACGATTTGAAATATTGTCCCCCAACACTGCCCACAATCTTGCAACCAAACATCCCCTTGACTGGCTGGAGTGTGACATATCCCAACTGACATGGCATTTGTTAGGAGGGTGTCAAATGTCATGGAGGCAATGCTTCTAGCTTTTTGGGGAGCCGTGGACCTTGACTAACAGGCCAGGGCGATGGTGTGCCTTGCAACGCGCACACATGGGCCAGAGGAAGCTTCAGGGCAGAGTCTGGAGGGCCCAGTGCTGCACTCCTTCCAAACAATAACGCTCCCACCCCCGTGCAAAGGGGGACAATCCGAGCAAATCTAGCGATGCACCTCCGCCGTGTGGCCCAGCAGCGCTCCAAGACTTTCCGTTCACATGAGTGGCGCAAGTGAGATTTTAACTTGAGAAAAAGTCAACGCTCGTCCAGGGCTTTTAGTAGACTGTGATTTTTTTTCCACGTGGCATTTAGCTGTTAGCGCTGCTCCTAACAGCAAGAAGGTCCCCCGGTTTCAATTCCCGACTCGGGCGCCTTTCCGTGTGGAGTTTGAATGTTCTCACCGTGCCTGCGTGGGTTTTTGCTGGGTACTCCGGTTTCCTCCCACAGTCCAAAAACATGCTGCCTAGGTGAATTGTCCTGACTAAATTGCCACCGGTGTTCTGAGATGTTGCAACTTCCTCATCCCTCCCCACTGGACAACTGTTACAAAGCGCTATCTCAATGGTGCCTTCCAGCTTAAATATAAACTGACTGAGTGGTGTTTTGTTACAACAGGATAATGTTACGTCTGACGATGATTCAATGAATCGGCATTTTAATGCTGTATTTGTTAATAATAATATTACTAGAAAATCGGTGTCATAGCCATGAACGTATAAACGAAGAAATGTATTTCCGTAAAACATTTCGGCAAAATAAAATTCCAAGCAAACTCCACATTGCAGTTTATAGATTGCATAGGAAAGGATAACAGTGTGCGAGTAGCACGCGTGTCTGTCGGATTACGGCATGTGTAAATAGCGGCTACTGCCGTTAAAATGATATGTAAATAAAACAGCTGTTAAAAGATCATTGGTTTGGGTGTGCATACACGAGTTGGTAACTTTTAATAGATTGCTTAAGATAGCAGTGCCACTGTGGAGTTCTTTTTATGCAATGTTTTGTTTTTCCAAAGTTATTGCCACGGGCAGAGAGAGAGAGAAGAAGAGAACTGTATTTTTACATTGGCAGACACTGTTTGCATTGTATACTTGGACCCAGCTGTTCTGGAACAATAAATAAATCTAGTGCCTGTGAGAACCACCTTATAAACGTTGTGTGAGAAATACAGGCTGAGCTGCCGCGTTTATATAAATTATCTGAATACGCATAGGTGCCTGTAGAAATGCAGCACATTGCAATTTATGTCCTACATTAACTTTAATGTTATTTGCTGCAAACAAGGTTTATATAATCGGTGCTACGTCACGTGAATTTATGGGTGCGATGTAATATTCACACAGGGAAAGGAAGCGATGTTTTATGGACACAACACTTTGCTTGAGGCTGCTTATGTTATCACAGATGCGCACGGAAGCTCAGGCCTGGCCCGGAACGAGGCAGATGGCTGCGCGCACGGTCTACGTGTAAAGGTGTTCTGAGGGCCCTTACCGAAGAATGTTTTATTGTACCGTTACAGGTCTGTTCGTGAAACACAGAAACATTTAGGTCTGTTGAATATTTTTTTTCTCCTTGCGCATTCTAATGCACATTTACCCCTGCCAGCCAGCCAGCCACCCTGCCTGCACCCTTTCCTCCGCTGTCCTCTACATTGACTGAGGCTAGCGGCTCCGGAAAAAAAAAAAAAGTCCTGTCACGTCGCAGCGATTCGTCAGCCCTCATTAGAGAGTGCGGAGGGAAAGGGCCAGAGTTGTTCAGCACGCATGACATGTGAACAGTTTGGGAATAGAAAATTGCTTTCTCAGGAAGCCTGGCCAATTAATGCCCCGGCCATATTGAATGTCAAGTGTTAATTTAGGTTTTTCTTCTTTTCCCCAGTGGCGCTCTTCAGGGTCTTGGGATGAGCAAATACGTGTCAGGCTGAGCTGATTGGATGGAGGGCCCAGGGTACTGTATGTCACTGACAAGACGCAAATGGACCTCTGCCTGTTAATCTGATGCCAGGCTGATGGACAATTGGGCCGATGGTATAGGCGAGGGTCACCGTGGGGTACTGATTATAACTCTCCGACGAGAGGGGTTTTTTTGGGTTGGGGGTGTAAAGAAAGCCGGAAAAAAAATGAGAACAAAATACGCAATTATATCAACACTCGTTTAGGTTTCATCACATTAGCGTGTGACAATTTGCGACAATTATCTGGTTTGTTAAAAAAAATCACTCCCTTTTTTTTCACACCACAGAATCGAGAGCTGACTGTGGAGATTTCAGAAACTTTTTTCCCCTCTCAATTTATTGCATTTTAATAGGTGCATCTCACAAATAGTTTACCTCGTTTTCTGCATACGGCACGCAACGCCAGTGGCGCGCAGCAGAACACAATTGTATTGGGAAACGGCGATGTGCAATGTCAAAACACACGTATTATAGTTTATTACAACTGTTGGCCTTGTGTCGCAAAACCGTTTTTCAAAATAGATTAACCGAAACGTACGAATTTGATTTAGGAGCTGCACCCTGGAATCCAATACGGTAGGTCACTTATTGAACAACTGCAGTCTTTATTTGGCCTAAGTGACTAGGGAGTATTCCCACTGCTCACAAGGGGAAGGGGTGGGGGGAGAAGGTGGTGGCGGGGAAAATGACTGCTATTACCGTACGTGACAGAGCAGCCACCAAGACACTGCTTGGGGTCTCTGTGTACATTGAGGGTAAAAACGACTTAACAGGTTTTCCTTCTAGGAAGAATGTGTCCACCCTGGGGTGTTGGTGAATGTCGCGGGCACACGAATGAGTTATAAAGCGGCATATTATTGCTTGCTAATGTGAAGGGCCGTAATTGAGATTCTTGTAATCTCCTGACACTGGGCAAGTCCCGCCTGTGCTTCCGTGTACTTTAAGTGTCATTGATTGGTTACAGAGTGCTGATTTCGCTCTCAGAAGGGACCGTCTCACTATCAGCAACTGGGCTCTAAAAAGGGCACGAGGCGTGATTGGTGACTGAAAGCGTCTTCCTGCATTCATCCCACAGATGGTTTGTCCTTATCGCCAGCCACTCAGAGCCTCATCAAATGGTTTCATCCGCTGAGATATGGATAATTTGTGCCATGATACAAATGCTCGCCGGTTTACACCTTCACCTTCCAGCATGACATTAATTACGACGGGTCAATTCTGGCTACTGTAAGACACTGCAGTTCGATAGTGATATCCATTACTATCTGGGGTATTGGATTTGCTGCAGTCGTGGGGATGAAAGTGGCAATTTCAAGCAGTTTTAACCTGATTGCGATTACAGATTTTCTTTGTTTTTGCAGTTTCAGCTCGAGCGATTTTATTAAT
Source organism: Geotria australis (assembly GCA_036362915.1). Taxonomy (NCBI): domain Eukaryota; kingdom Metazoa; phylum Chordata; class Hyperoartia; order Petromyzontiformes; family Geotriidae; genus Geotria; species Geotria australis. The sequence goes on from JAZEWU010000001.1 coordinate 32,091,813, forward strand.
AAAAGCTTGAGTACAGCATTCTAAACTTTATACCCAGAAGGCTCACAAAATGTCTAGTGTCTTGTGATTTTTTTAAAATATATATTACGGAAATAACACTCTTTATACCTGCATGTTAAACCTTTCGGATAACTGCAAGTATGCTACATGTTCAAAGTGTTGTTTTTTACAACAAAAACTGCTATATATTCATATATGTTATATACACAACATGTACATAATGAATACACTTTTCTTACAAAGTTAATGCAGTAATGTTTTTTAATTTTATCACCATATGTAGTTTTTGATAGGTGTTATATGGTCCTAGTTTTTCAATTTTAATTGAACACAATACATTGCATGAATACTCATCTAAAATATTAATAATTTGTACACATGTTACACAGTGTGGATTGTTATAGCAGTGATTTATCCATCCATCCACCCAGCAACTTCAGTTTCATTACTGGTCACAGCTGACATCAGTGACGAGTGGAACCTGAACCGGTCTTTTATCCACGATCTTTACCAACCTATAGGGGGTCAAGGTAGAAGCGTTCACATCGCGATCCCTGTCAGGTAATACTCGGTATTGCCTGCGAATTCTACCAAACACTTCGAGGCCAAGGAGATGAAAGACAACGATGTCCAGAAGCTGACCATCGTGCTTCGAAGAATCGCAAAGAAGAAGAAGACCAACCTATACTGACTGGCGCGGTGAAGTATGGTCAAGCGTTTTGACTGACTAGCATTGTAAACAATTAATCAAATCAATGAATAATAATGATACAATTTATAACTCGCGCAAATTCCATGCTTGATCATGGACGAGACACAGATACGAAGGCATGAGAAAACCGCAGAGAGGCGGAGGGAAGGCAGCCATGCAGTCAATCGGTGCCAACATTTGCCAGGCACTGCGCCTTATCTATTATCATGTTATCGGCCAATTAATTCATTCGTTTTTTCTTTTTAAGTTGTGGGAGGAAACCGGAGAACCCAGAGGAAATCAACATAGAACAGGGGTGAAAACATACAATCGCAACACAGAAAGGTGCCCAAGGTGGGAATCTAACTGCCTGGGCAGGACTTTCTTTCGGTGAGGTGCAGATGTTACCTCTTTGCCACCCAAATCATTGCTGAAAACATAAACCAACTGAAAAGAAAATAGTTCGTCATGTGCATTCGTCAGGCAAATCCTTGAACTAAGTAAAGTTTGTCCAACGTACATATTTAAATCTATTTATGTAAATATATGACATTTTTGTGAAAAAGTACGTTTTATAGTGATTTTTTTCCTTCAAATCAGTTATCCTCTCCCAACTTCTCTCAATAATAATAGCTTAAACATGTTTCAACCTGTCTTTTCGAGATTTTGGGTGGCTTGGGAAATGTGTGAAAATAATTGGCTGGATGTCAAAAAATGTGATAAATGTACTTTAAATATTTAATTTATGGGTTTAATGTCTAAGGATTGAATTACAGGAAAGTGCTCATTTGCTTAATGATTTCATATAGATATGTCTGAAACATTTTGTACAGGTGAGCAATTGCAACCGAGACATTCTCTCCCCGAGTTTCAGCTGATTTTTGGCCAAAGTGCAGGATTTGTCTGTCTACTGCCAAACGATTGCTGGAAAGCAACTCTAAAGTGGGCTGTATTCAAAGCAGCTGGACATTTTCTCTTGTACCTGCCCTTTCACGACTGCTTAAGTCAAGGCCAGGTCAGCACTTAGCCTCAAACCTCTTTAAAATTGATAGCTGTATCATTTTGCCACAGATAACACATGTTCTTTCATGATCTCCACATTTAATATATTGTCTCGATTATTCATGATCTTGTTCCAATCGCATAATTTATTCAATTCAACTTTATTGTCAATTCTGCCATATGTACAGGACATATAGAGGATCGAAATGCTGTTTCTCTTAGACCCCGGTGTTGGCATATACATGGACTGGAACACAACAACAAAGGTTTAAAAATACTAGGATTAAAAACTTAATACTAACAATGTTTTTATATTTACAAGTTAAGCTAAGCTGGGGATTGGGGCGGACAATAACAAGGCACAGATCTAGAACAAAAAACTGTAATTACAATAAATATAGTGCAAATAGAACTAATCTTCTTCTTTGCGATTCTTCGAAGCACGATGGTCAGCTTCTGGACATCGTTGTCTTTCAGCTCGGCCTCGAAGTGTTTGGTAGAATTCGCAGGCAACACCAAGTATTACCTGACAGGGATCGCGACGTGAACGCTTCTACCTTGACCCCCATAGAACTAATATAGTGCAGGTATCGATGAAAAAATGTCCAATTAATATGCCATCTAGTAGATTTTAAACAAACGCGTTCGAGAGTACGTCCACCGTGGAGATGGAGCGATGGAATGGGTTCAGGTGCAGATGCTGGGTGGGTTATTCCATTGCAGGATCGTGAGAGGTGGTGACAGCCTGGGGAGGCCTTCATCCAGCAGTGGACTGACCAAGGCTGATGATGATTGTGATGATTGAACAATTAATTATGAAACAATGCTGGTATGAAAAACGATTTTCTTCCTATGGTGCTTTGAGTTATACGTTCAAAAATAGTCCCAATTACATTTATAACGCAATAGAAAACTAGATATAGCTCATGTACTCAATTAAGGGGGTGATTCCACATATACGACATCTATATGTAGGTAAGATGAATCACGTTCACTTATATTTAGACAGAACATATATATCATGTTGTTGCTGGTGGCATGTTTAACGTATTAATTCATTTAAAACAACGAGTCTTGACACTAGTTTATTTTAATGACTTGTAAATCCGAGACACGACCATAAATCCATTCAATTTTGACTTGCCTGGGCAAATAAGCCAAACTCGTGTTAATGTGCGTATTACCACACTCTGAAATTAATGAACCTTTGAGCCAGCGAGTTAATTGTCTTAATTAACCTTTATTTGTACCCCTTGATGACAGCGTGGCAGGTGCCCTAAGACAGGGAGTTAAAGTTCTCTCCATCCCTCAGGTTTCACAGCAAAGCAGCAGCAGCGGTGGCCGCGAAACAGCTTTAACCCATCTGCTTCCATAGGCTGCGCAATTGCGATATTGCGTGTGTGTTTTCATTGCTAAGTGCCATTGAATAAAGAGTGCGTTTATTACTGCCGTTCTATTAGGAGATACCTGACAAAGCTCAAGTATGGTCGAGGGTATGGGCATTTAACAGGACCTGGTTTTCACCAGCATCTAGGTGAGCAGAGACACATTCTCGGTTTTTCCGATGGCTTTCTTGCTCCCTTGCAGCCAGCAGACATATTCCCAAAATGCGTTGCACGGATGTTCTTTTTTTGTTTTGAGGCATTTTTTTTTTGGCGGAGTTCATCTCCTATTGCCTGAAGGTAGAATGTGGCACGGAGAAGCCTTCCTCTGTATTGCACCAAGTTGCAGAAACGTGTTCACTTCATCAATTTTTCATGTCAGGGAAAATTAAGATGAATGCGGTCTGTAAAGGTGTTCTGCTCTTAATAATGCATCACCCAAGCCGGCGTTGTAATGGCCAGACGCGTAGCTATGGACTCTTCTGGGGGCCCGTAATGGAGGAGAGAGGCGCAGAGTGGGGAATGTCGTTTTAGCGTAATCCGTCACTAAGATGACGCGCTCGAGGTGTGACTTTCCGCGGGTGTGCCAATAAGCTGTCAGGAAACCTGGCAAGGTATGAAGTGTGAACCTGGGCATACCATGTTTCACGTAATTAGGATTTTGTTTTTCTTCCTCTGTAATTTGAATAGGTGATAGCTTTCCTGCAATAAATTTTGAGTCGTACGACAAAAAAAAAAAGACCCGGGCAATGTAATTGCAACAACAACGTAATAAAATACCCCAAACAATCTTTGCAAATTTAAGCAGATTCTCGTTTGAAATATTAAGCCCTTGCCCAAAGTTATGTTGCCCTTACTGCTTGTTTTTAACAGAAAATTCTGCGTTTGTTTCTTTGTTATTTGTAGTGCATTTTATTGCTCCTATATGTAAAAGTAATTCTAAAAGCATGTTTATTTATTTTAAGGGCACTGCCGATCAGTTTCGGATGGTCATGTTTTGCGGCTTAATTCACCTGAACATATAAGTGCTTGATTCGGCCAGTCTGTCATGTCCTTTATTTTCATCCAGGTGAGAGAGAGCATCTAGACACGACAAGTCCTCCCGTTCAAAGGGTTTTCAAACCGTGCCGTTTTCGCTCAAAGGGGGACCTGCGTTACAAAGGCAAATAGAAGAATCAGAATGAATCTGCACGACAACAAAAGAGAATTCTCTTGTGATAAACTCACCACGTTATTACCACCCTCAAATCTGTGTGCCGCGAGTGTACGTGATTGACTCAGCCTATTGTGTCTTTGGGGGTCAATTAAAATGAGTACTACTTTTATGAGAAGTCAATGGTGGTCTTTTTAATGGGAATGTGGAATTTCCACCATTGCCTCAGGGCTGCAAATCGTTATGAATGCCACTCAACACTTGCTTGAGCAAGAACACCGTTTTACTTTCTCCGAGTGATTTATTAACATGTATGCATGCAATTATGAAGATTTTGACTATTTTGGCATATTAGTCCATACTTTATTTTAGTAACAAATCTATCCCAGTCGTTTGCTTGATGTGCACATTTCTCTATTGCAACACTCTCATTTCCCCCCTTAAAAATATGGATCGCAACATGAAACACCTATAATTTATAGAGGTGCTCAGATTCAGGGCTTTTCAAAAATATAACACCTAATTGAGCTAATACCAGGAAATACCATAAACTATTTAGCTCGTCGAACTGGAAGATAAAAAAAACCCCACAACACCCACTATATCATTGAGTTAAAAAGTATAACAAATAGTGAAATGACTAATCTGAACATAATACGTAACAAAAAAGAGAGAAGGATTTAAAATAGTTATGATATATATATATCTTGGATGAAAGCTTGGTTTTAAGTGCATAATTGGGAGCAGATGCAGAAGAGAGAACAGCCACAGCTTTGCGTGAGCAGACCTGCCTCAGACTTTGTGTCCCTGGCACGATCTTCAGCACCCTCACACATTGGCGGCGCGCACGCAGCAGTGGTTGCTCGTGGCTTGATGTGACGTGACGATATCGGACAACCACGCTGTGTTTTTTTGCCGGAATAACAAGCTGACAGTCATGTCCCGTGACAGGCCCTAAGTGCTGCTGCTAATGTGGTCATGATTCTTGCTATTGATTCTTGGCTTGTCGTACAAAATGTCAGTGTCGCCGCCGCCGCGATGCCCTGTCACCAGGCAGGCGCCGGTTTTGCGGTGTCTTGGGTAGCGGTGATATTTCCATTCGACTTCCACCTGGCACCACTGTGCGCTGACGCCGCCGCTGCGCTGCCTGGAATCCATCCAGTGAAGCCAAACACCCTCCTCCTCCTCCTCCTGTCTGGCGCGCGATATCTTTAGGTTGACATTGTAGTTATATAGGCAATGACACGTTAATCTTCCCAGATGCCAAATTTCTAATTTGCTTTGGCATGTAAACAATGTGGTCATTTACCGGGGCGAACCCGTGCTGTTAATTTCGTATTCTTAAAGTTTGCGCCGTTCGAAATGCAGCTACTGCAGATTGAACGGAAAACCTTACCGTTGGTTTAATATTTCATGGTCGATCCCTTTTAGTGTGGTTTTTTTCTGCACGACAAGTTGGGGGAAACTGCGTCTGCTATTGGCTATACTATTAACAATTAATACGAGTACCTGGGAACATATTACCGCTATCTAGTGTTTTTATTTTTAGGTCTGCAGTCCCAAATGCAGTGAGTGCTGAAGGTTTATTTATATTTATTTAATAACCAGCCGGCGTTGACGCCATAAGAAGCAGTGTAAAAGTCACAATTCAAATGCCGGGGAACCCATATTTTCCAAAGTGTGTTCATTTTTTTTAATCATTTTATCCTGCCTTTTTCATATCATCGTATGTCATATTCCTATGAAATCTAAGCTGCGTGTCGTTTTTTGAAACATTCCTTATTGAAGGTTTTGCTTAAACTAAAGCAAACCTCCAATGAAGTGGAATTTTATACCGAAATGTCTAACATTCCAAAGTAATTTGCTTCGGACAACTAATTTGATTAATAAACTTATCGGAACGTGCTTTGAATAACTGTACTTGATGAGTCTCCGTGATAAATCATTTTTTCGGTCACGCACTTATATATTTTGGGGTGCATGATCTTACGACCTACGTATAAGGGCTGCATGGACTGAGCCGCTCTCCTATTGGTCAAGTGTGATATGGGGTCGGGTGAACGCATCTCATGACGCTTTTTAAAAACCATTTGGAAGTCCCCCTGATAGACGGCACGGCCACACGTGATTAGCTCTACACTTGTGATTAGTCACAGTCCTTGCTCGAGCAATGCCGCTCGCCGCGTGCCGCTACTGCTCAGCTGAGCAATAATACCGAGGCGTGTTTTGGGCGCTGTAAGGTTAAGATAGGGCTGCCCAATTTGCAGCCATTGCAACGATAATGCAACTGGCGCACATTTGTGCGTCGCATGACATAAATAATGGCCAGTTTCGTATGATGTATCAAAACGATGAGTGTATTAACACGTTTTTTTGATTTGTTTTTTAAATCATTGTGTCTACATTTGTCTAATAAATGACCCATGTTTTTTTTTATTGAACGAAAAAAAATAGAGACAATTTTAGCACGATGCACACAATCAATTAACATACAATATTTCGGCCTGAAAATAATTGATAATTATATTCACGCTAATCATGCCAACCCGAAAGTTGCAAAGCACCGTATTTCCTTACTGGTGGCAAATGGCTTCATTTCTGGACCCAGCACAGAATTACACTGACTTTTTGGAAGCAGAATTCTAATTGGGTTTTCGGCTTTTTTTTTTACTGGCTCAAAAAAAACGAGCGGACGGCCCGAAAATTCCTAACAAGGTTGGTCGCCCGGCCAAATGAGAGCACACGGTAAGGCGTGGCACATCTGCTGGTCTCCCAAGCTGGTCCAGCATAGTTTCCCTCGCTGGGAGATTTATCACGATATGGCGGCGTAAACAGCCCCGCTGCCTTGGATCGCCTGCAGCTGTGAGAAGTGTGTCAAAACCAGCTTAGCTGTGTGGCCTGCGGGACCAACCCAGCTGCACTCTCTTGAGAGGAGGGCGAGGGGTGATGGCTGGGGGTTTATAGGGGAGGGTGGGAGAGCCGGGGAGGGGGTTGGTGGGGAGGGAAGAGGTTTGGTGGGCGGATCGGAAGGTGGTGGCTGTGTGGGGAGGAGAGCGGGGAGGTGATGGCATTAGGGGGTTGGTGTGCGGTGGTGGGTGGGTGGGTGGGGGACGGGGGCTAGGGATGTTGTGGGCCCTGGGGTGAGATGGCAAAAGAGGGTTCGCTCGGGCCAAAGGAGAGGAGGCTGGAACACGGCCAAATTAGCTCGGTGTCGTTTTATTTAAATGTCATGGAGATGCGTTGAACATAGCCCAGACATTCTCGTAATAAAAACGAGCGGGGGATTTGCCTGCGAGAGGAGTGTTTAGTGAAATCTACTCATCTAGAGAATTTCTTATTGAATCCTAATCGCGTAAAGCTTTGCGTAGTCGCTAATTTATTGATGGTTACCATGTTTACTCACGGACAGATATTGTGTATTCTCTCTGCGCGCACGTGTTTGGTGTGTAGTCAGTGAATGTAATACCATGTAAACGGAGTTTTAAACACAATGTTTCATTAGCAACGTTGCAGGTGCAATATTTGTAATAGAAAGGCCTACTGTTCTTTTAGTGAACACCTTACCGTGTGGACGAGAGATCACTGTCAGGCATTTCAGAGGTAGCTCAGTGATATTCGCTTCCTTGGGCCATTTTCTCACACACAGGTTGACGCTGCTCCGCTAGAAATCTAAATTGATAATTCATCTCTTGACATGCCGCTGCTACCGAAATCAGGATAAAATTGGTGGGACATTGAGAATAACTACGAATCAGGGAATCGTTGTGATAACGTTTGTGTGTGCCCGCTTATGTGCTGAAATTCTCGATAGCAGTTGTACAGCTAACTTGTGGAATGCGATACACCAATGCTTGTAATGCCTTAGAAATTCGATTTCCATGGCCATTTTTTTCCATAATATATTTAAACGGATTAAAATACACCATCATAGCGCTGTGCTTCCTGATAATAACGCTAAATATATGCCTGGCTTATTAGCACAACAACGACAACGATTCCCCGTATAGCCTTTAGCAGACAGTCCAGCCGAGTTATGTTAGCGAGCACCTACGCAGCCCAGCACGATGTATACAGAGGTCGATCGTCAACACCGCGCGCGGCCGCCTTTGTCTCCTGAGTGCTGATGTTTACACACCGCACCAGGTGCCCGTTTAAGGCTGAGTCGACCTAGAGGAGGCCCGTGACCGGTTCTAATATCGTCTCCACCGTTAACGGTCGTGTTAGGGAATCGTAGAGGAGTCGCTGGGTCCGCGTAGCGCAGTAGTGCGCTGACCGATGCGCCACCGCTCCCCATCATGCGCACAAACAGGCACGCGTCTATACATGACACGCAACGTGCCCCATTGGTAAATGGTAAAAGCCACCATTTGGACAGTGTCACGCTGTGTTTGGTTGGATGCGCGTAACAGGGATGAACCGCAACATCAAGAGCGGCCGAGAAATTAAATCTCGATAGCATCTGCATCTGACGCGTGAGATATCGATTGAACAGTTGTAAATCACACCGTGTACCAAATTTTTGGGTTGCAGCATTTGTTTTAAATGAAATCTTCTTTCCATAATCTTTTTATAACATTTAATGAAACAACATGCATTCTTATGATCGTCTTCATTATAATTATTCCAGGCTTCTCTTTTCTACGATGCATCTTTGTGGTGTTATATTTGGATTTACTAATTGCACATGCAGCCTCTCTCCACAAAGCAGGTGGAATAACTAACTTATCTTCCTTTATCACGCTGTGCACCAGAGGAAGCAAACACGCTCTCTTAATTAATTTCTCAAAACAGAGCAAAGGAAATTGTTTTCTTTCTACATTTCAAATTCTTGCAAAAACGGTGGTGCCAGTGGTTATCCTACTGAGCTATTAAATCAACAAATCTCAGTCCAATTCCAGTCCGTGGCTAAAACCGGTGGTTAGTGATAGCTCAACTGGCTCTTGCCTTCCTGCCTACTTCACCCAAAAAAACGCTGGCCAGAATGGTGAAGTACGGTCAAACAACCCCATATGGCTGACATGGTATTGGGAGGCCTTATTCATCCAGCAGTAGATTGAAAACTGGCTGTAAATGTAGGATTTTTGACATACACGTGGCTCTATTCATGCTCATGACAATGCGCTGTTGTTAATTTATCAGTGCTTTAAATATAAAATATCAAATACGTTGTCAAAGCTGACATGGAATACATACGGGTTCCCTTGGTGGGCTCCAGGAGTTGGGTTTTGTTCTGGGCTATTTGTCTCTGGTTTAATGTTTAAACATTTGCTGCGGATGTTGTCGTCTATTGTCTCCCACATAAATGTCTCATCGTCACAGTCATAATTGCCAACTTCCAACGATTCCGTTTTTGTGATGGCGTTGCGGCGTGCTGTATGAAAAGTGGATTAATGTTTGCGGTTAGGTCATTACCATCGGCGGTTGATTTACTGCTTGAGGTAATTAAACAGAAACAAGTCAGATCAACACCTGCAGAGGTTGAGTGATGCTTGTGTCCAGCGAGCTAATTTGTCCGAGTGCCGGGGTACATCATTAGAGCATCTGTTTTCTTTGATCTGTCACCCCCATTGAAGTGTGCAAATACTGCCGCAATAATAATTTTTCTCATCACTTTACACTCTAGTTATTCAAAACTGTGGCCCTTTTTTTTTAATGTCTTCTTGCTTACGATACTTACTGCATTATTAAGGAAATCAAATATCGCCGACTCTCTCCCTCGGTTCTTTTTGGCTTAATTGAAAATTCTTTCCAAGGAGAATGGCGTCGTAACAAGGTGACGGTTTTTAACACGAATTCCAGACGTAAATAAAACACGTTCATTAAAGAACTAAGCCTACCATCAGCTCACTTTGGCCTTTTAATTTACATACATTATTTAAATACATGGTTTTTTTAATGAATACCCCTTTTTCTGCTTTTAAGATATGCACATCAAAAAACAATTAAATGTTATTTTAATCTTACATTTCGGTGCATTTCTTCGGTTAATTACTACAAAAATAAGTAATATTTATGTCTTACGAAAACACAGTTGTATTTGGGCAAAAATATAGATATTTTTTCCGCGTCAAATATTATTAGAATAAAAGAACACCTTCCCCCACCCCCCCACCGCTACATTTTTTTGTTGTTGTTGCACAATTCAATCGGGCCCCTTCCTCACAAGCATTGTGTGAGAGTCGCCCATCTCCGCAGGTCTTATCTGTCCCTAATGCTTATAAGTGCTTTCCCGGACAGAGCTGATGAGCTCATCAGACGGAGCCGCCTAGTCAGCGAGCGTGAAGGGTACCAGGAACTTGTCATCCTGACAGCCAGGGAATTCAGATGCAAAAATTATGTAGAAAACTTGACGTTTGCGAGCCGGCGCAGATAGCGTAAGTGGGATTAATAGTCTCTGAATCATCAGCTTTTTTGGAGCTGCTATACATTATTCTGTGTCACGCGACGTATCGAAGGTGTCGTTACAAAAAAAAAGGGACCCCCCCGTGTTATTCGGACAGGACAAAAGACACTTGATCGTATTTAAAAGGACCCTTTTCTTCGTTTTGTACAACAAGATGTTTTTTGGTTTGGGGGGAAAATAATGCGAATGACACGTAAGAATGTTTCACGTTTAAGAACGGCTTTTAATCCTCCCCCCCCAAAAAAAAAAAACTTTTAAAAAGCCCCGCTTTCTGTTCTACATTTTGAATACAATATTGTGACTTTGTCCTGCGAGCAGTTTTACGCTTAGCGACGGACCCGCATTTAGGATTGCCTTAAAGCGCGATATCGCAGGTGTAATAAAAACAACTGTAAGATGCGAGGGAACGGTGGGGGGTGGTGTGGTTGGTGTGGTGGTGTGTGCGGAGTCGAGCATTATAATTTCGTAGCTGCGAGCGGGAGAAGCCGTCCCTTGGTTATGATGAAACCTGCGCGCCAGATTTAAGGGGTTGTGGCGGGAGGCGAGGCGAGGCGAGAGGGGGGGATAAAGCACAGGGCTAAATAGTCAAAGAGGTGGTTGGTCGAGTGTGGTGTGTGTGTGTGTTGAGGTGTGGGGGTGGGTTTAGGGAGGAGGTGGCTGCAAGAGGACGGACGGCGGGCGGGAGGCATAGGCAAGGGTGGGGGTGTGAGGGGCAGAGCAAGGGGAGGGGAGCCAAAAAAAAAAGTTACTGCTGTTGGCCAGAGCCCTGGCTAGTCCATGGCTTCTGGGGTAATCAGGCCCCTGGAGGGTCCAGAGTGCTGGGAAGAATGGTCTATTGATCCGGTGCAGGGGAGATGGAGAGACGGTCGTCGGGACCAAGGCTGCTGCCGGAGTGAGAGAGCGAGAGAGCAGCGGCAGCAGCAACTCTCGACTCTGCCTCTTCAGCCGCCGGAGCTCGTCGCCCGCTCGGCGGGGCGAGCCGTCGTCGATCCCTGCCGCCGCCGCCGTCGTAGCAGCAGCAGCAGCAGCCGCCGCCTTCTCGGCAGCAGCTGCTGCCGCAGCCGCCGCGATCTGGGCGCCGCGTCTCTTCTTCGCCCGCCGAGTGTGTGAACTAGCTCGCCGGCTGACCGGCCGGCGACGCGCGAGGCAGCAACTCGGCAACGGGGCGCGCGGGAGAACCTCACGAGAACTGCCTGCGAGGCGGAGGGGAAAAACCACGAACCGGGCGCGCGAGCGACAAACCCTCACGAACTGCGCGCGCGCGCGCGGGAACCTTCACGGGAACCTCACGGGAACCTTCACGGGAACGCGCGCGGGAGCAGCGACGGTGTGGGTGGGGGAACCACGAACGGGGCGCGAGAGCGACAAGCCTCGCGAAGTGGGCGCGCGCGCGGGGGGAACCTGACCGGGAAACTGCGCGGCGTCGCGGAGGTGACACGCGCTGAACGCAGCCACCCACCCACCCGCCCGTGCCTGCTGCGTCCCCCGGTCTCCACGCCGGGAGCGCGCCACCGAGCGTGGTCTCCCCGCCTGTGAGGGTGGCCCCGGCTTGCGACTGTTGCCACGACTGTTGCCGCTCGCTTCTAACTCTAACACCTCCTTCTCCTCTGCTCCCCCCCACCCCGACCCTTCTCTGTCTGTCCGCCGTAGCTGCCGCACGTGGACTAGCCAAACTTCGTCATCACCGCGATGTCTTCTATCATCAACAGCGTAAGCGCAACCCCCCCGTTATTTGACCCGGTTTTTTTTCGCGTTTTTTTCCGTCGGGGTGGTTTGTGTTGTGAAACATCTCGTCGCCCGCGGGCTTTGCTTGTGTGTTTTTTGGTTGTTGGTGGGGCACTGTGTGGCCGGGGTTGTTCGTGCCTGTTGGTTGTCGCCGTTTTTCGTGCGAGAGTGAGAGCGGGTCGTTACGCGTGTCCGCTGCCTTGCTCCCTCCCGTGTGTGATGGAATTTACACGCGGTTAATAACTGTCTCGCTAACGTGCTATTTTTGAAAGTGAGAAGCAGCTTGCGTTATGCGTTTAAAAGGAAAAAAATCGTGCTAAGTTTAATCGTGTTAGAAAGTATAAATGTTAGGGCTACTTTATTTAAATCGCTATGTGTATTTTTTTTATGAACTTGGAAACACGCTGGTCTTTATTAAGTTCAACGCAGGGATTCGGTTTTGGTGGTCAGTTGAATGCCATTTACGTTTTAGGATGGATATGTTAATTTTATAAATGTTAAGCACTTTTTAAAAAACACGAACAGAGAAAGTTAAATTGTGTGTATGCGTGTTCTTAGTATAAGAACATCTATTTTAAATACATTAATGCCGCGGAAAAAAAATACTGGTATTGTCGACAATCACACCTAAAGAATGCTTTGCTTTTTATGATAAAACGAGTGGTATAACTATGAAATGGAATACATATCCTTACATATCTATAGATGTAATTCTACATTCCTACGTAATCAATAAGTCTCGGATAAGATGTAATGCTGCGTTACCAATTTTGTAGAAAAAAAAAATTCTGACTAAATGTGCTGTATTTAGTTTCCGATTGTTTTATTCCCGATATTTGGTAAGAGTTAAAAACGTTCATATTTAACTGCAACGGTATTGACAAACCACGTCTTTGCTTTCGTAACAATTTTTAAAAACTGTTGATAGAAAAGAGGGCGCACGAAATGTGCCGAATCGTCGAGGCGAGCTTGAGTTTCCGTCTCTTTCCGTCGTGCGTCCTTTCTGCGACCGTAGAGAGCCCGTCGCTGCACACACGTGTACACTTGACAATAATCCCCATTCAGTGTGAGTCAACTTTTTAGCGAGGGAGGGAAAACCATAAAGGGTCGTTATGTATCACGCACAGCTGGAGAGAGGCCACCGGCGCTGACATTGCCGTTCGCTTTTCTGTTTGTGTCTGTCTATCGGCCGCGTGTGCTGTTAATTTGTCTCTCTCCGGTGTCAGGTAGATCACAGCGAGGTAGCAGCTGCGTCGAGTTAGTCGTCTGCGGCAAAAATTGCAGTTTAGAGAAACGCGAGACCGACCGGCCACTATGCACATCTGGAATTCAGGTGGGAAAGGTATATAGTGGCTGCAGGCCAAAAAACGGCAGAACATTTTGGGATTCCTCGCGCCGGGGTAGGGATGACAGAGGCCTAATAAAGCCGAATGTTTATAATCTGCCGCGGTGCCCCCGACCGGCTCCCCTCTCGTCACCCTCATAGAATTTTTGCGGCGATAACCGTTATTGCGCTGAGGTTGAGGTGGCTTTCTTAAGCCACGGTCTGCGGCAGGACCGTGTGGCTTAACTCTCCTAATCTGCGCGGCGCAGAGTGTTCCAGTCTGCAGCAGCGCAAGAATTCGGGACAGATCCTGCCCGGGTGCCCGCAGGGACAGATCACGCTGCAGCCAAACGCAGCCAGACCAGAGAGCATCTGGTTTTGATTGATATGCTTCCAGTGCAATTCCTGCACTGAAAACTGAGGCACGGCTAGCAACAGTGCGAGGTGTGAGAGAGCGAGGGCTAGGCAGACATGAGAGGAGAGTGAGAGGAAATACAGAACGGTTGTCGGTCCTCTGGGACAACCACAGAAAGGAAACCGGGGCCACCCTGGAGGGTTGGGAAGTAGAGGAGGGCGAGATTCAGACGTAGGAGTGAAAGGCCTAGTGACATGTGTTCGGATTGCCACTGCCCAGTGCCCCCTCCTCACCATTCCTTTGCCTTCCCCCTTTCGCTCACCCTCCCTGCTCCCCTGTGCTCCCTTGAGTCTCTGCTCACCTCTCTCTTCAGATCTTGGCTCCCCAGGAGAGCGGTTCCAGCCAAACTCCGCAGTTCAAAGCATTCTGATTTTGTTCATCCACACTCGGCTGGAGTGACATGCCTTGACGGGAAGGCTGTTAATTGGCAACTCTAGGAATAATCCTATTACGTTGAACATCTTTCCCTTAATGAGAGTAATTGCCACAAGCATGGATACACGCAGCACACACAAAGCTGGGCACAACCAGGGACCTGTCCTTACGGTGAAATTTGGTGGAAATGTAAAAGTAGCTTAATTAATTCCTTCAAATAGCCAGAACAGCAGTGGGGCCTTTGATATTGGAAGAGACAAGCCACGGTCGAGAATTTGCTAATTGGGATTCTAATTTGTCGTTCGAATGCGGGAGCGGTTGTTAGGCAGACTGCAGTGGGAGTTGAATCTCTGTCCAATGACTTCCCACGGCGCCGGCTGCATAGAAATTCATATGAGTTTGCACAGATCATTCCTACAACTGTACTCACAGCAAGGGGCACCAGGTCTTTGGTCCTTTGTGAATTATACAGCCTAACGAATGTGATAATTTTAGAATGTGATTTGCCACCCTTTTCACAATGCGAGCGGCCGGCCTTGACGGGCGCGTGAGTTTGCGCTGCTTCTGGAATACGACAGCCCGGCGCACATTTTTATTCATTTTTTTGGTGACAAATGAATACGGCTCCATTGATCGGGAGTGATAACAGCTCTCACCATTAATTATGTTGCAAAAAAAAAACATTCGTTCCTAAGCGTTCTAAAGCCGAAAGACGTAATGCGGTAAAATATGTTAAGCTATCGCAATATTTATAGTACGTAATTGAGTTGTTGAGATGTTTAAAATGTAAATATACATTAATTGCATTACTCAGCATAAAGTGTGGCCTGTTAAGTAATAGCTCTGATGATTGACTCGAGCGTTTGCTTTATTGAAACGTGTATTACAAATAAAACTCCGCGCGACAGTCAGTGGCAGTGTTTATGGCTTGCACGGCAATTAGCTTTCCTGAAAAATGCACGTCCTTAATTG
Source organism: Geotria australis (assembly GCA_036362915.1). Classification (NCBI taxonomy): domain Eukaryota; kingdom Metazoa; phylum Chordata; class Hyperoartia; order Petromyzontiformes; family Geotriidae; genus Geotria; species Geotria australis. The sequence continues at coordinate 32,107,255 of JAZEWU010000001.1, forward strand.
CGGTAGCAAATGTATATCAGCACTTGCTGATTATGAATAATCGCTGTGTACGTGTGAGATGGCGTCTGACAGCCTGGCGATGGCACAGTAGCAGTAGCCCTTCATTAAATCGTGTTTGCTTGCACTCAACATTAGGAGATGTCACGCTGTCTTAAATGGTCGGTTGCCTTTTGATTAAGGATATTTATCATCGCGATATAATTAATAAAATGAGCCCAACAATTTTAAATTCATTCATTTCTCTCATTTAACAATTATCGTGTTTCACCGAGGCTGTTTGTTATAGCTAAAGAACGATACACTCGCAAAAACTGCAATGCATTCTTTACTTTTGCTCTGTTTTTTTAACAGGTAACTAACAATTGTAGGACTTCCCAAAGCTTCTACTCATTAGAGCCCCCGGTGTACTATCATTTTGTTCTCATTTAGAGTTTGAACAAGGAATCAAAACGCTTCAAAAATCCCACATAGCAACCACACATCAGAATATTTCGGTTTGCTTATATCCAGCCCACAGCATGAGAATCTAATTGCTACCCACAGTCAGATATCCTATTAAGAAAACAAACGAACAAGTGTTTCTTATGATACTTTGAGTTTTATTTGCCTGGCTTGAAGCAGACCACATATATCGCTGATTTGTTTTGTGTGTTTTTTGTGTATATAAAGCCCTGTTGTCAAGTTAAATTAAAATGAAAAAAGTACATATATCTGTAACGGTGTTAATTGGTTGTAATAATAGGCAAATATGGCTTTTAATGGTTTTTTCGTTACAGAAACGTTATTAGTGTGTTTAATTTAGTGTCAAGTATTTTAATAATTACCATTTTAGATCAAATACAGTGAACGCTCTTAAAATTGGACTGCCCCTTATGATGAATGGCATCACGATTTCAAATATATTTACTTGGGGAAGAAAGTAACGTTGTTATTTTAAATAATTAGACATAGCACTTATTAATAATGGCTCACATTTCAATGAAGACACATAATAAGCAATTAATAGAATTTCCAATTATGTGGAAATTATTAGAATTTTAGGTTTTTTAAAATATTTGCGTTGATACAGCATTGGGGGGATGCATTCACGTGACATCTTGTACCATCGATATAAATGCGTTTTCATTTCAGAGACCGTTTGAAATGGTGCGCTAGGTACGTTGCATCCATTTTTATTTTAGTTTGTTGCCATAAAGAAGTATGTGTGTATGCCGGTGAGCAGTGGCATAACGGTAAGCACACTGCACTACTAAGTTCCTAAGTTCGATTCCTGATCACAATCAAGAGCAATCACGATTATCTGAACCGGTTGTGGGCCTCCGCTGAGGTGTATAAATCATCGTCACTAAGGAGACTAACGTGGCCGTGCGTGGTGCTGGCCACCCACCAGCACGTGTGCCGTGCCGCCCTACATAGGTGCGCGCTAACGGCACTTGCCCCAAAAGTCGGTTAAGGCTATATGGGTGATCTTAGTCTCTGTTTGTTTGCCGGCGTAAGAGATTGAATGAGGGCTTCGTTGTGTTTGTGTACAATGCTGTGTCTCCGCGCTCGTGCGGGCGATTTAAGAGCGATCTCCGCCGTAGACACTGGAAAGGGTGACCAAGCGAAGTCCACAGGACCACGTGTCCGCTTCGCCGCGGCGGCAAGTCGCTCCAAAGCCCCGTGGTCACCGGAAGGCATTTGGGTTTTCTTGCAACAAAAGCAAAGAAATAGCAAGGGTACTCGCCATGGCAAATTTACCCTGATGGGATACCGATGCCAGAGATGAAAAAAGAACTTCCAAGACTGCGCTCAGGTCAATTTGTGTCAAATACTCTGGCAGCTTGTCACGTGTCTCATTACTGTGATCCTGTAATATGGAAAAATGTTCGCGCTTTCGATCGCCACTCGCGGTGTGTCCGATACGTCTGTGGTCGAGCAGACGTTGGGATTCGTTTTATTTTCATAACTCTGAAATATGAATTTTTTTTTGGCTTAAAAATGGGTTTCTTATTAAAAATAATAATATTTATAATGCATTTTTTTTTTTTACAATTAATCGGTTTGGTGAGGTTTATTTGACGACCGGTAATTTGTTTATCGGGGAGGAAATACTAACTTAAGAGAAAAAAAACTTTCTGAAGGATTTACGTACCCGTTTGTTTAAATGTATGCTAGCTGTATACATCATACCGACTTAGTAAACGCATGTATTTCTCAATGAAACACGTCCGTATTGTATATACGTAGCAATGTAATACCTTGACGGTGGCGTTAGCAGAAAAACACAATTAAATGAAGCGTAATACTCGGGTAATATAAAATGTAACTATATGGTGTCTAGCAGCTGTATTATTGCTAACAACTGGGCATAATGTTACAAGCTAAAATTGGTCTGGCCATAAAAGGCTCGATTGCATTTATTTGTAATGGCATATAATAATTAAATCAGTCCACTGGGGATCAGGTATGTACACTGCTTTAGTGCATAAAGCAATATGATGCGATTACAAATATGGTTTGACAAGGGCAGACTTGGACAACAACGATGATGATGATGTTTTAAAGTAACCGTTGTATTAATTCAAGACGACTGAATTCGTGCACGCGTTGCGGATCCCACATGTGTAATCTGTTTACATCCCGAGCTGAGCGCGGAAGAGTCGTCGCAATGGTTGTACTTTACAAGCATCGCTGCCGCTGCCACCTGTGCGGGATTTACCGCCCAGCAACGTTAGTTATTGTCCTCGTGCGCGCGTGCGGTAATAATAAGTTCGCGAAATTGTTTGCTGTTAAGGGCGCCGTACCTACGCGAAGACTCTTTGTCGCGTGTTTTTTTTATTTTGGTTTCGGGAACCCCGCTCGTTGTCTGGCTAATAGATCCCGTAATTACGACGTCAGCGCAGGCCACGCTGGTCGTGCGTCAATCGGGTCGCGCCACTTGGACCTCCGCAAACCTGCAGTGTACCCAACGGCTGGCAGCTAAGACACAGGCAAGGGGGCTTCTTCGCAGCAAGGAGCGGAGGAGCGCAAGGGGTGTGTGCTGCCGACTCTCAGTAGTGCAAAGTGTGTCAAAGCAAGTCGTAGATGTCAATCGCGGGAAGCCACGTGGGAATAGCCATAGGGAAGCTGCAGGCAGGGTTGACTAATGGAAGGGTGGCGTGTCTGTGTGATCGGCACAAAGCCCGCGTCACTCCACTTCCCTTTAATGCAAGTGTCATCCCTGAAATCTGTTGTGCACGTTACAATGCAGAGGCGCGCGGGGGGTGAGTACCGGCGCGTGATAAAAACCAACTAGGCAATAAGGAACATTCAGCAAGTTTTTTTGGGGGCTCGTTTTATTAGGTTTGACAGGGTAAAAGCGAAGCCTGTAGTTTTTGTTTGTTGACTCGAGGGGCAGCAAGGCTTGTCGTGGGGGGGGGAGGCGAGGTGAGTGTTGGGTTTGGGTTGTTCTTCGTGAGGAGGAGGAGGTGGTTGGTGTGGAGCGGTCAACGTG
>JAZEWU010000001.1:32110787-32151576 GCA_036362915.1 Geotria australis
TTTGGGTTGTTCTTCGTGAGGAGGGGGTGGTTGGTTGGTGTGGAGCGGTCAACGTGGTGGAGAGTGGCGCGAGTGGCGCGCGTTGCGACAGCCCGGTTCTGCTTGAGAAGATGACAGCGGAGAGATGTTGGTCCCCGCGGTCGTTTCATGTGTCACGCGGCCGGGGCGTGTTGGCTGCCGGGAAGAGTCGCCCCGGAGGGATCGCGCGTCACTCGGCGGCACGTCGCTGTCGCCGCGCCCGCTATGTGACAGCTGTGGCACCGGCGTGGAGACTTGTGGGAAATGGAGACTTTTGGGTCCTCCGTGCCCAGACATGGCATTCCCTTTTAAAGATCTAGAGAGGGACCGTGCTCCGTGGCTTATTTTTGCCCCCCACCAACCCTTTACGCTTTATTTAATTATTTTGCTCTACAAAGTCCTATGCCTGTGGACGCCAGGCTCAGATTTCTGAATGCACTCGGACGTCCGCTGGTAGTATGTGTGAATGGCGCTCGCTAACAGCGCTCGCCCCAAAAGTCTGTCGAGGCTATATGGGGGCATCTCTGTCATTGTCGTGGATTCGTGCACGCATGCTTTTGAAGTGACCTTTGAATGAGGATATTGAATCGTACATATCCAAGCTCTTCACCTGTGAATCTTTGAAAATTGATAACAGTTATGTTTTAAAGATTTAGTTTAAGCATCCGCCGGGTATAAAAAAAATACTGCACTCCGGGGGATGTGTTGTTACATTATGCGATTAATATGTAATTTGTAGTACTATTACGGTATTTTCAAGACGCAAAATAGTTTCTATTACATCCGATTTGACAGTATGGAGTTTGCTGGTTTTCCATCGCGAACACTGAGCGCTGGAACCTTCGGCTGATTACGTCGTGTAAAAACAAATATTTTGAACGTCAGCCTCACGCAAAAGGTTATTACTGAAAAAATTAAGTGTCTCAGAGTGTGCCAATTGGCACCTATCCTTACATTCCAGAAGATTGCTCTGCCAAAATTTATTTCATTTAAATTTGGCATGTTTTAAAAAAAATACAAAAACCGTAAACCCCTTTATCATACTTGCGCATACACATGAATAATGGAATAATGAAAAAACATTTCTACTGTATGTGCACAATTTATTTCCGTACGTATTTTTTCACATTTTGTCTCGTTGCGTACGAGCATTACGCCGCGTCTTTCTTTCAAGCCGTCGTCATAATGGAGATGCGTGCTTTTGTCTGTGTGCGTGTTTAGGCCATTCGCTGTACACTGGTAAACTGCAGCTGCGAGTGCTTCCAGCCAGGCAAGATTCACATCAGAACGTGCGACCAGTGCAAGCATGGCTGGGTGGCCCACGGTAAGAATTCCCGTCTCGCCTTTTTCACTGTAACGATGAAATAACACGCTTGGCTCCAGCCGTACAGGCCTTTCTATAACAGACTGTTAACGATAACATCATTTACAACGCTTTGGCAAGGCCACTGCTGGATATGCAGGGCTTTTACCCCGTGCTGTTTTGGATACGGAAGCCTGGTTGTTTGACGACCCGCTGGTCAGTGCGAGCTGGTGAATTTGTGGAGGGCCCAGGGCCCGTTTGGATATCACTCACCACTGTTGTCAACCACGGCCGAGAATCGAACTGAGACGGCTCAGATCCGTCGTGCATTGCGCTAACCACCGCCACTACTGCTCCCATCCCCGCAACAACGTTGACTCGTAACAGGACACTGCACGGTAGAGCAATGTTCCCATGCATTGGTTCACATTTAAAGTTGAAGAAGGCAGTTGCAATATTCTAACATGAAATGTTACATTCGCTGCTAATTTATGAGTAAATGACCTTGCTTGAGATTGATGTAGGTGTTCACGGCTCGATGTATGAGCATTGCCCTCAAGAGCTGCTTTTCGTGATAGCCGTTCGAGCGTTCCTCTCTCCTTCGTGACGTTTCACCTCCCGCATGGAAGGCACCATCGGTCCTTCGCAAAGAAAAGAGGAGGAACGCTCCACACGGCTATCCCGAAAGGGCAGCTCTTCAGAGCAATTTACTTGGTTCAGATCGTCAGTCAAGCTTGCATAGGGCATGTCTGCTGTTAGCTGTGTGTATACAAGGGACGCACGCATGTCCCCAGTATTGCTACCGTTTGGTTGAATATTTTCAGCGAGGCATGACAATCTTGTTGCTGTGCAATTTCCTATTCACACCAATACAAGCCTTTGGGATGATCGCGTGGTCTGAAGCATAGCCGCTGCTTGTTGAACTCCTCACTTAGATATGTAACATTTGGCTATTGGCATGACTTTTTAGTTAAGCTTTGGTGTCAATTCCTTAGCTTATTGTGAGGGGAAGGGGGGAGGCAGTGGCACAATGGTTAACGCGTTTACCTGAGTTTGATTCCCAGCCATGGCTAATGTCAGTGGCGAGTGTCATCTAAACTACTCTTCCCCACCGCTCATGTATATTGACCAGTGTAGTGAAGTATGGTCAAACAACCCCATGGACCAACACAGTTCGTGGAATGCTACTGACCAATACTTGTACAATTATTTTTAAAACAGCTAGAGCATTCACAAGGATGTTCCATAACATTCACCTTGCTAACACGTGTATCCTTGCCAATGCCCGTTTAAAGGGGCTTAAACAATGCGATATCGTTTTTGTTATTTTAAAATGTCTGTTTTTTCTTAGAATTGTTTTTTCTAAAGGGCAAATAAGAATTAATTAACGTGGCCTAGACAGACCTCCGCTTTGTTCGTTAAGACACGACCATCTCTCGTGTCTCATTTCTGGGCTTCACATGGCTTAAAAAACACGTACCTAAATGTTCATTAGAATGTTCATTTCATTAGCGTTCACTGAGTGTTCCTTTTTGTCTTTCGCACCAAGGCTTGTCCTTTGAAATTCTTCTCATTCAAAAAAATGTACATATAAATAATTAATGTGAAAGCCCTTAAATGGTACTGCTCGAGTCAGACACAGCTCCGTGAAATTTAATCCGTAACAATGTACTTCACACAGCAGACCTTTGTTACATCCCAAAATTATGTAGAGAATGTGAAGTTAAAAGTTTTTGCTGAATCTACCTATGAACGAAATTGGATGGATTTGGCTAATGCCGAGATTGTGGGGCATGCTGAAGTGGTACAATATTTAAAGTTTGACTCGTTTATATTGAGCCATTATAAAGTTACCAGTGGTTGAGTTGAAATTGATCCTAATGTATTGAAGTACCCATCCTTACTAATCATATATTTCGTCTCTGCAAGGTTAAAACATGTTTTATGATCAAATATTTCTCCTGCTAGTGTTGATTTAAAGTTATCTTAAGTGGCTGGTTTCGTTGACTTCCTCTCAAGTTTTGCACTTTGCATTTCCACGTTTCTCTCTTTCCCTTTAATTAAAAACCTCCCAAAATTTTAAGTGCGCCTGGACATAAAATGAATCCTGCGACACGTGTACATTCAAATTCGCCGAGTGGAATTTGTTTCACTATATTCATTGCATGTGAAAATAAAAAGTTTGCTGTGTACGTATGTGCGTGCATCAACTGCATGTTGCATGTTAAGTACCCAGTCAATAAAATTGCCAGTCTCTTCGATGTCTAACTGCACATTAAATCCCAGTAGAGTCCTTGTAGGGAGGGGACCACTTCAGCATGTTTATTCCATTATTGCTATTTGCGTGCAAACATGTGCTTCATTACAGCAATTAAAGCCATGTAATTAGAACTGTCGTTTCATATTTCGGCACAGCCTGCCTGATTTTTTTTTTTGCGCGCGGCTTGTTCGCACATCCGCTCATGAGTATTTAAAACCATTTAAATCTGCTGCCTCCCCGTTTTGATTTGATATGCAGCGATGATCGTGCACAACAGCTGTTTGCATCGCGGGCTCACTCAATCCACCCAAACGCTGGCATGTGGCTGTCGCTTGCAATTAGCGCGAGCGCCTTGTTGTCATTGAAAATAAAAACATCATCGTCTGCCTGGCTTGGACGATCCTGACGTTGCCCGGAGTGGGTTTTTTCCCTTAGCTGTTGAATATTCTATGCGTCTTAATTACAGAAAGTGTTTCTAAAACAAGTTAAACAAAGTCAATTAGCTCATTAGCTACCTTTAGAATAATAAACAAATTGCTTTGTACAATCATCTTTTCTTTAAACATGTAATGCATTCAAACGGAGTGAGAGGAGCATTTTGTCAGACATGAATTCATGGAAATTCAAAATACTAAGTGTGGAAACATAAAACAACTTTTTTTCGTAATGAAATTTCTAAACAAAGTGACACATTCTTGAGCACCCTTTTAAACATATATTCCCATTTTCCGAATGTTAAAAAGTTTTTCCCCCCACCAAAAAAAAATATCATATCATGTTGCTTACATTTGGGCTTCAAAAGATTCCTTGTAGGTTAAGCTAGCTGTTAGAGCTTGAGATAAAGCCAAGAAGGAGTTAGGAACGAAGGAAGCAAGCGCAGTTGGGGAAAGCTGCCAAAGGAGACCGGGGGAGATCTCTGTGTGTACAGAGCTAGGCGAGCGAGGGGCCTTGGGAACCGTTGTGTTCCAAAAAGGAACCTCCGAGGCCTTCAGATGCTGTGTGTTAGAATTAGAATAAACATTTGATTCTAGCCGAGACCAGACATCGCACCGGCCTCAAACCGCAAGTCTGCCGAGAGCAGACCCCTCGCTTGTCAGGGAAGCACGGCGAGGGGTGTGATATGAGTGTGGATTTCCAGCGTTTGAGCAAAAACCGTGACATTCTTTAAACGGACAAGAGGGCCAAGACGCGGGTATTAGGAGACCGTCTGCGCCGGTGATTTGTTTGCGTGACACGAAGACGAGACGGAATTAATGGGAGTGCGCATCGCGAACGTTTAGAAGGCTGCTTAGCATATTGCATTTTTAGTATCGTTATTAAATTGTGTGCGGTATGTTGGGGGAAACGGGAATGTGGTTGCGATCATTAGCAGTAAAAAAAGAATGCTTGTAGCACGTTTGCGGCACGCCAACCTTGAGAGAGGATCAATACAACATCATAAAAGTATTCACCTTTTAGTTGAAAAACTCAAAAACCAAACACCTACAGCATGATTAGAGAGCCTTGATTTTATTTGAACAAATAATTACTTTATGCGCTTGTTAATCAAAGCTGGTGCATTTGATGCGGTGTAGCGAAGACGCTTTGTAACCTGTTGTGTGTTATCATTCTGTTGATGCACCCATCAAATTGACACAGACTTATGTTATTAAGGCAACGTAAAATGTATCATTATCAGCGTGACACTCGGCGAACGTGACTGTTCCGCGTAATTCAATTACTTCACAGCCGTCGAGATGCTTAAAATAATTGTGAACAAATACCACAATGTTTGTTGCTTAATGCAACTGAAAGGGAAGCCTTTAGGCTTTTTTTCAGTACAGATTGCTGCTACTTAGTGGAACACATCATACAAGTACCCTTCATACTGCTGCTGAGGTTTTCGCTGTTGGTTTTCGCTGCACGGCGCTCAGATGCGTTTTCTGGGTCGTAGCGCGTGTTATTTGGCGGGGCAATGTACGCCGTTTTGCTCCATGTGGTGGGGGCTTCTTGTTGCCAGCGTGTGGGCCGAAATGTCATTCCTTACGCAGGGCAACTTTAAACCCAGGCTTTCGTAGCCAGCGTTGACGATCCATATTCACTTTTGGATTTTGTCAAGCGGTAGTTTGATGCCAACATTTTTGCCATAATCCCTCGACCACTCGACGTGAGTGTCGCATTTAGAAGGATTTTGTTTATACGTGGCGAAATATTGATCGGGTTCTGAACAATAAACAATAAAGTAAGTCGTTAGGTGCTGATGTTGAATTCAGTCGTGAAAAGTTAGAAGCCATCAGTAAGTAGCCTTTTGATCAAAATGTCATCGATTCATTGACGTGAATAACATCATCGTGAAGGTACAGATGTACGTTTTCACAACTCGATGTATGAGAAATGCTTTCCAACACTGTGCTTTCGGGAAAGCCGTGTCGAGCGTTCCCTCTCCGAGTGCTCATAACGCCTGAGGATTCCTCCAACGTGGGACATGAAACGTCGCAAAAGAGAGCGCGGGAGCGCTCTACACGGCTATCCCGACAGAACAGCTTCTGACAGCAATTTTCATCTTTGTAAACGTGAAATTCTTGTCGGGTAGTGGAGGAATGACGACAATAATTTTGGCATAAAACGACTGCGAGCTCAAAACCCAAAAATAAATACGGGTCATTGCAATGGCTACGAAAACATAAGCTGTGAATTATTCTGTGTAAGGTCTTCCGTTTCGCTCCACATACTGGGAGCTTCTTCAGCAACTGAATTCAAGAAGAAGCTCCCAGTGCATAGCACAAAAGATCGGAGATCCTGCAAGTCAAAACGTGGTCCAAGGCCGAAACAGACTCGAGAGCCGAGCACCCTCCATGCTGGTTCGTGAAGCCAGGTGTCAGATTGTTGTTCTTTTTGTTGCCGGTTTATACGTCCGTTATCCACGGAGTACTGGAGCAGATTCCCTTCCTGGCGCCAAACTCCTTTAGTCGGAGAGTCTTCGGATTGCTGTTTATCTGGAACCTCCCTCCAGACCTGTTCAACAAGGGAGACCCTAGCAGGAGTGCTATACTCCGGATGGCATAGCTCTGGGGTTCACTGAGACACACAAACCCCTCAACCACAATCAGGTTATGATGCATGCGGGGGCAGGTGGATTGATGTATAATTTCAGAAACAAACCGCGCTCTTCCTTGAGAATTTAGAAGCTCGTTGATGTAGCCGTGACGGCAGGACATAAGTTAAATTATAACCCTTACATGTGCATGTTGAAAATTAGACTTAAGAAAAGAACATTCAGCAAGGACAGTATAAAATACCCTAAGTACGAACAGTTTAAAGCAGATGTATAAGCAGAAGTCCATTCTGTGTCTGTACATACAAATACATACAAAGCCTATTGGCTTTCCAGACCAATATTTTCCAGCAGTATTTGTTTCTTCTTGTTTTATATGGCGTGTCCAAGCGCTCTAATTCCAGGTCCAGTGAGTGGAGCCACGTGGTGGCGTTGAGGTTACCGAATCGTCTGTCGGGGCACATGTTGGTGATATGGCCGATGGTCTGACGCTCGCCGCATGTGTTTCTCAAGCAAACGAACTCCAGAGAGGCTTCAACCTTTCGGGTCTCATCACAAGAGTAATGCTTGTTAAACAAATGTCTCTGGGGTTACCAGATGTTATTGGCAAGAGCGGTGCATCTAGACTATGGGGCTAAATGAGGTGCACATTATTTTGTTGTTCTCATCATCGGAATCTGAGTCGTTAACGTGTAATTTCCAAATGAGGCACGTACGTGTATTTCTCAAATGTCACATTTTCATCCACCTGACGCTTGCTTTCAGAATCCAACATAAAGGTCACTTGCACATGTGATGTATACCACTGCTCGCACAATCCACAACGGGGAAAAGGAAACCATTACTTATTTTAGCTCGGTACAACGTCACACATCCGACTGTCAAATATCTGCCGTGATCAATTAACTGCCTCCACCCCAAGGCAGTATTTGTGCAGGAGTGTACCTGGCATTTTCTGTCCGTTTATCAATCCACTGCTGGATAAGGGCCTTCTCACCCTGTGTGGGTCGTTGGATGGTTATTTTACCTTACTTTACCACGCTGGTTAGTGTGGGATGCTGAAGTAAATTTGTATAGATTTGTGACATTGTACCGTATTCGTGAACGGCAGACGTTATTTACACGTAACAACATTCTTAATCTTGCGTACATTCCCTCAATTTTAAAATGCAGTTGGGCATTTCCTCACGTCTAATTCCATTCGCGCTTGATTTTGTCGAATAGCCTATTTGCGCGCGACATAACGTAATTTTCTACGGACATTCACTTATCTATAGCTGTTCATTCAGGATATCCGTGTCGACGTTTTGTTTTCTGTCTAGGAGAGCAACTCTCACACATCGAGCCGTGAAAACCCACGTCAATACGTTCGCTTATCCGACCGCTTCACATATCCGACGGAAACATTTTGCTGATTTTCCGTTCTCTGTCGTTGTTGACATGCCGTTCTCTCCGCAGCCCTGTGCAGCGCTTTGTGACCCTCGGGTGAAAAGCGCTGTATAAATGCTATTATTATTAGCATACCTCAACCGCACGCGAGATTTCAGACACGCGACATCGCGCGGTGCTGTAATAGCGGCGCCCCTTGTAAAATAATAACTGCATCGTCGTGGCTGCCATCATCGTCACGATTGGAAGCGGCGAGAGTGCGCGCGGGTCTTTCGCTCGCGGTGCTGAACGCGTTTCTCTTGCGGCGGTGGTGGGTGGTGCTGCTTTGCGTGTGCAGCGCTGGACAAGTTGAGTACGCAGCACCTCTACCACCCGACGCAGGTGGAGATCGTGCAGTCCAACGTGGTGTTCGACATAAGCAGCCTCATGCTGTACGGCACGCAGGCCGTGCCCATACGCCTCAAGATCCTCCTCGACCGCCTCTTCAGCGTGCTCAAGCAGGAGGAGGTGCTGCAGATCCTGCACGGACTGGATTGGACGCTGCGTGACTATGTCCGTGGATACATACTCCAGGTACGCGCGGAGGAGTTTTGCGTCGTTCCGCTGCCACGGCAGGTCGCGGTAACACTCGTCGTTCTCACTGAATTCAATCGCGCGGCTGGATGTTGAGATTCCCTCGCATCCGTCGTCACGTTTGGCGAAGTTCTTATCGACGTTGCTCAATTTTTTTTGTTAAAGTGTCAACTGTTATCTATTTCACGTGCGGTAATTATATTATTATTATTATTAAAACACGTGTTTTATTGGTTCTTAATTTAAAATTTGCAGTGGGTCATATAGTTGGTTTCCTCATCGTTTCAGTGTGGGACAGTGTCTGTAGCTTGTTAACAGCATTGGTGAAAATTTCAAATTCCTATCGCGGGTATTTACTGTTTAAAATCCCTTTTCATTTTTAAATAGCTAATTTGATTTGTTTAAATACGCAGGAGGTGATTAGAGTGAATGCTGTTAATGCTACCACACACGTCAGCATAATTGTCTCTTAATCCCATAACCCTTGAACATTTAACATCTGGCATATAAGGCAAATATAATAGTCTGTTTATAAATCATTATCATACGTTATATTATCCTTCATATGTGTGTTATATGTTAGGTCGTTTGCTGTAAATCACATTGTCATTTAACGGACATGGCCAGTTGACCGATTATCAGCGAACATTCCCCCTGTGAGTGACTTTAGAAAACAGATGTTTTTAAACTTTTATTTGACCTGTCACTTATTGCGTATGGTCTGTGAAGTGGGCAGTGTTTTTAATGTGGTATTTTTATTATTGGGGGGTGTAAAATGTGTCGGTAATGTTGCCATTATTGTTATAATAGGTTTGTTTTTTTATTGGCTCTGTTCAATAATAGCCAGACACATCATAAATGTGCTGTATACACTCCCGACCTCCTGCTGCACCCACTTACCTGACTGTGGTTTTATTTATAAATCTGAGCTGCCATCTGCAATAAACACTCTCGGGCAAGCTCCGCAAAGACAATAAGTCGTACGTTTAGTCAGTAACGTTCCTCTGCAGTGCAGAAAGAAAACCATATACATTAGTTCATCCCACAGCTAATGTGTAGCGGGTTACGATAATGGCGACATTTAATTCTATTCATTCCTTTTTAAGTTGTCGTTGCTATGTTCGTGAGGCATGCACCCCCACAGTGTAATGGTTTGCACACTGGACTTGCCAACCAGAGGTCGCCGGTTCAATCTACCGTTAGTTGAAACAATGGCCATATTTCTTAAATCCTTTACCCACCTCTTTTAAAATTCAGTTAAATTGAATTTTCCTCCCAGAAGTGTAAATAGGCTCACCACGGTTCGTCTATCGACAGGTCATGCGTAGGGGAAGGAACTGTGGGTATTTCCATGTCTTCCGAAGACATCTGGTCAGCGTGGAAGAATCGTAGAATAGCAATTCCACAAAAATCTCTCTTGAGAGGCTTGTTACAGCTCCCTCTAGTGGAGATCTTTTTTTCCCGCAGTGGCATGAGTGATAAATTGCAAGGCTGCGCCTTTACCTTGTACTACATTCATGATCATATAAAGTTAAATATACTTGTCAGGATGGCTTTATTACACCCGTGAGATGCACTCTTCTGTATTTTACTGAGCACTAGAGCCCGCTTTCGCGTAGGTGAATTTATGTTTTTGTTACTTTGCGACGCGATACAGTCAATTTACCACACTAGAACAATCGTCTTGACGTGTCCAGAAAGTATGATAACATGCTGTTCCAGCTGGGACCAGTAATATAATAACAGTCAGATTCTCGCATCTCAATTTTGACCGATCTGTTGGGCGTTACCATTTTTTCTTACAATTATATTCGCTGACGAGAACACATGTTTGCAAAGCGTCCTTACAGATATCCGAATGCTTTAAAATAGACTTATACATTTATCCGCGCGGTACGAAAATATTTGAGAAATTCTGACATGCAATCAAAGTGATTTAGTGCGGTGCTCCCTTAGAGGTGTGTAATTAAGTACTTACCCTTGGTTAATTAGGAGTCATAACCGATGACTTCTTAAAATTAACCTTACCGATATAGCTTGTCATATTAATTGACAAGCAAACAAAGGGCTCTATTGGGAGGTATGCAGATTCGGCTCTATAGCAAATTGGAGGGTGCATTACATTGCCAGTAAGCTCTTGAATCAGTGGTGGCCCAGGCGTTAGCGCACTGCACGATCATCCCCGCCACCTCGGTTCAATTCCCGGTGATGGCCAGGGCATCGGCGGTGAGTGATATGTCATCGGTGCAGCGTCACCTTTACCAACCCGCAATGACCAACGCGGTGAAGTAGGGTCAAACGAACCCTATAACTGACACGGCACGGGGGTGTTGTCATCCAACGATGGATTGACGAAGTGCTGTAAATAATTAGAATTAAAATTATTAACGCTCAAGTGGCGTTGCAAGGGTTAGGATGGGAGCAGCTCCCAGACAGCATTGAAACCCTACCAACGCTTGAAAAACACTTAGGTTTGTCAGACGCTTCAAAGCACGGTGCCAGGTGGTCCTCTGTCAAAGTTCTTAGTTGCCTAGCTCAGGTGGTGTTTTGGGTTATGTGGTTTTAAACTGCTCGGCTCATTCGATCCATGCATGCATTAGCCCCTTGGGGGCCTGGGAAAGGGGGCAGTTGCTGGAAAAAGCAGACGGGAATACTTTTCCTGTACAGTAACAGGAGGTGTGTATGGGTAGGTAGTTTAAAAAAAAAAGCGAAATAAAAAAGGCAAAATGCTCAAAGCTTGCACTTGTTGTGTCCCCGTGCAGAAATCCTCCCTCTCTGTCAGCGGAAATAACCCCCACCCAGACAAAAAATCGAGGTAAAGAAAAACCCCATCAACGTAGAAATGAATGGCCAGGAAATTCTGCTCGACATTTCTAGCAAAAGCAGCTGTCCGCCTATAGCAACTGCTTGCGATGAGCTTAAACACATGCGACAAACCCAAAGACTCCTTTTGATGTGTTGGAATGCATCGCATGCTTTTATTTGATGCAATAAAACCATTTACATTGCAATTAGGTAAGTTATAATAAACTTTAAAATTCTATTAAAAATGCAACATTTAAAAACCGTGATTGCAGATGTAACTGCTCGCACGCGTGCAGAATGCCCCAGGTAATTTGTGTATTAGCGGCGGTGTCGGGTACATCTCTATTACTTCCAGAGTTGATACCCACTTTCCTCTGAAGTACAGATTCAGATAGAGAAAACGTGTTTTTTTCTGGGTTTTTTTACCGATGTTATCCCAATTGTGCTGTGGGCCTTGTGTCATGAGACAATGAATCCGTTCAGAGCTCTCACGGAACATGCCATCACCCCGTGCTCTAAAGTGGTCCCTGGAAGAAGGGATCACAGAAAACTGCTTTTGAGATCTCTTCGAGTGATCTCTTCTCCACGATCGGAGGCAGCACTTTCTTACCCGCCCTGCTTCATAGAGAAATGATTGTCGCATGACAATCATACCAATATGTATCCTTTTTATTCTGCGTGCAAAACTTTATTTAATATTATAGGTATTTTTGTATGTGTAGTCATTGGTGACCAGGCTGAGACCATAAACTCTATGCATTTGAAAACACCTGTATAATGGAGGTTTTCACAGCTGGATGTATGAGACTTGCTCACAAGAACTGCTCTTTAGGGATAGCCACATAGAGTGTTTCTGCTCTCTTTTGTGAAGGGATATCTCTACACAGCTATCCCAAAATAGCGGCTCTTGAGAGCTATTCTCTAAAACCTGTTTAATCACTGGCAGCTGCTCACATTTTAACTCAGGTTCTCAAATCTGGTGTTTTCTGATGTCAGATCAGCACTCTGACCTCTGAGTGACCCAGCCTCCTCCTTCGATTAAAACATTTAAATGAATCTGATCGAATCAATGAAACCTCGCGTATAAGCCAACCTCATTTTTGGCAAAGGTGGAAGCCAAACGAACGTAAACAAAAACAATAATATGAATCAATGGTTAAATTATAGGCTTAGGATTCGCTATACTATGTCTAAGTGGCACACAAGATATCCAAACCACCAAGCCATGCTATTAATGTGTATACTGGCAAAAAAGGTGCCCATAAGAAGAAAGTGTTTGCGGTTAAATGTACTCGACAGGCATATATAAAAGGCTGTGATTGTGTTTGAATTCGTGAGCCATCGTTATTTCAAGTACGCAAACAAATGATCATATGCTGCAAGTTCAGACCGTAACATTAAACTGAAATGCCAGTCAGTTATTTGTCAAGCTGGAAAGAACCGTTGAGCTATGTAGCTCTTTTAACCAGTTGTCCAGCGTGGAGGGATAAGCAAGTTACAACATCTCAGAACACCGGGGGCAATTTAGTCATGACAATTAACCTAGGCAGCATGTCTTTGGACCTCGGGAGAAAACCGGAGACCCGGAAAAAACCCACGCGGACATGGGGAGAATATGCAGACTCCACACAGAAAGGTACCCAAGCTGGGAATCGAACCCAGTTCTTTATTACTGTGAGGCAGCAGCGCTACTCGCTTCGCCACCGTGCCGCTCCAAGTGTGAGGTTCCAACACTGAACCTTGAAAGGTGAAAACACATAATGGCGTGTTATTTGTTAAAATCATTTATTCATATATCAAATGTGAGTTAATTATAGCCTCTTAACATTTGGCCCAGGGGGAATTCTTATTTAGCTTGCCATAGAGGCTTCTTACTCTGTTGTGCATGCAGTAATCAATATCATTTTTTTAATTGATCATTGTCAAACGTAGCAAATGGGTTCCAGGTTATTCTCTCACAATTGAGGCCTAATTATGAATGACTTGCAGCACTTTGTCAATCGCACGTTTGATAACGGCTCCCCGCGTTGCATCGGTCCCGCGGATTGCTTGACAATCCTTCTCCGTCCTAAGCAGTATGCATCGGTGAAGGGCGTCGTTGAGGAGGATAGCTCGGGGGCAGAACTGGTCCAGATATAAACCACTGACGTTAACCACGACTACCGCAACCCACCCATCGGTGAACAACGTCGCAGCGTTCACATATTCACATCGTAGCGCACGGATCACGGATCGTCTTGAATCACAACGACAAATTATTACCGTAATAGCTAATACGTAAACCTCAATGCCACCGTGGAATTTACGCAGTCGCCAGGGTCACCGTTAAGTATTCTCCGGTGACTCGCACCCGTGTGCCCAGCGACACGCCAAATATCGGGAGGAAGTGCGTCATCCCCGCGCAGCGATGGAAATTCTCGACCATTGGCGTTGGGCGAATGCGTCTCGATGTCAGATTCATTCTCGTGCATTTGGCCAAGGTTGCTCCCTACCGAATAAATAAAAAGGTACAGTTACCCGAGGGACTCTGGGGCTGTTATCGGAAGTGATGGCTGTCGTTTAATGACATTGAACGCCAAAAGGTGGCCGTTAGCTCCTCTTCCTCTACTTTGTGAGAGGGATTATGATTGGGTTATTGGGGGACGGGGGGGGGATGAAACTTGTGTAATAACCTCTGCCAAAACATGTCAGGTGCTGTTCATTAACTGTAGTATGCCACAGGGCAGGTTTTCATCCAAAGCAAAACACAAATTAATTTAAATATTTTAAATAATTGCGTGTAAAAATAAACCACAGTAAATAATGAATGCATTGGTCAATTGTCTGACTACTAAAATATCAAAAGGAATATTTAGTTGAAAGCAAAAACAGTATTAGGGAACTGGTCGTGGTTTGAGTGTGGCCTTTACTGAATCACCGATGCTTAAGAGAGTCACGCTCAAGGAATGTTGAGGCAATGTTTCCAGTCGAGGCTGCATTGCATAATAATTGTTTCATTATCATGAGTTTGCAGCATTACATGTGGGTTGGGTTTGATTCTCATGTTTACTTGTCAAATCACTCATCGATTCACTTTTTTTTTTACAATTCAATAACATTGAAAATGTGCTTTATATTACCCTGCAGTATTAGAGCGCTTTCTAAACACCATACACAAACTCATGACACGGTTATTGTGGAGCACTGTGGACAATAGTTTACAAGAAGACTTCCAATCTGCGTCTCCTCATACAAATAAATTATATTTTTAGTCGTCGGCCTTTGGCTTTCCAGGCCAAAATTATCCAGCAGGATTTATTTAAGCGTACGACCTCAAGACTGCTTTCCTAAATATTGTACTCATTCACCATTCCAGTATTCATCTTGTGTGTAGATGTGTAACGTGTTGCTGTTATTAATATTGGTAGAGTGCTTCTGGCCTGCGGACCCTCCTGTCTTAGCGTCTTTGCCATTGTCTTTTTGGTGATATTATGTTTGCACACTCAAGACCGGGAACATTCAATAATGTACACATTGAGTCCTTATAAAACAACTGCATAGGAC
This sequence comes from Geotria australis, assembly GCA_036362915.1. Taxonomy (NCBI): domain Eukaryota; kingdom Metazoa; phylum Chordata; class Hyperoartia; order Petromyzontiformes; family Geotriidae; genus Geotria; species Geotria australis. The sequence continues at coordinate 32,125,713 of JAZEWU010000001.1, forward strand.
ATGTTTGCATAGCTTGCTCCCATGCATGCTCGGGCATTGTCTGTGTCAGGCCCTTATGTCAGCATGAAATCTATACCCCGTCTTTCCCACCATCAAGACAGGGCCCAGGGTGTTAAAGACGTCTTGGTACTGTCGTTCCTTCGATATGTTTTCTGGATTTGCGGTGTGTTACCCGGCATGATGTCCAACGTTTCGCTCCATGTGCCAATAGCTTCATTGGAAATCATGCCAAACAACACACAGTACAACCTGCAAATACAACGGACGGCTGTGCAGCACTTCCGTGACAGACGCACGCAGTGGTCCTGTTCATGTTAAGCTGCTGACATCGTATCGTAATGCTCACGCACCTGACCCCAATGGCTGTGTTAATGTTGCACGAGAACTAAGCGCTCCGTGTGACGAACGCTACCGTACAGAGAGGGCTTGCACTCAAATTCACAAACCCACTCTGTTCATTTAATCTCGCCAATTATTCTTCCATATAATGTCTATTTAATGCACGTGCACGGCGAATGTTTACGAACAAATCAGCCAGAGAGCACTCGACCTCGTCAGGCTTTGTTAAGCCACGTAGGGTCTAAGCGTGGATAGTGCTCGTATGGGTGACCACCAGGTGTAAAGCAGGTGTTGCGGGCTACGTTTTTATCAGAGGGCAGTACAGCAAAATCCAATGTTGTATTTCCTTACGCTCTAAACATCTATTCTCCCTGCCTTTACCAACCCGCACTGAACCAGCAAGTGAAGTATGGTCAAATAGCCTCAATGACCGTGCACGGCAAGGGGAGGCTGTCATCCAGCAGTGGAGTGGCAAAGGCGCTGCTGCTGTAGGTGCACGTGCAGAAGTGAAATGTACGCACGGACGACGGTGGATCGGTGCAGACGTTATTGTCGTATAGGGATGGCGGACATACAAGCCGCAACATTGAGTTCATAGGCACACATCACAGAAGTGGGAATTATTATTCATTTATGCACATCTATTTATTTAAGACTGGTTGAGTTGTGAATTGATGAGATCAGTGCACAGCTTTGTCATCCTGTAATATATATTTTACGGGGTTTTTTTTGTGTGCCTGCGAACGTACGTGTGTGTGTGTGTGTGGCAGGGGTTAACGTGCTTAGGGAAGGGTTTCGTGTTGTTAGGCGAGGTATTTTTGTTACATTATCTCGCGAGCGAAAGTTGGGTTAGGTAACGTATCGGGACACGGGTGTCACCTTTGGCGATGCCAGCAATGACCCTGACTGCTGCTCGGACGAAAGCCTAGCGATCACACGGGCGGCACATTAGTAGCAGAGCGGGCGCACTGCACGTATCGACCGGAGGCCTCGCTGCGCAGGTATCGAAATTCCTCCGCTCCCTAAAATAGACCGCTTTAATGACGGCGGCTGATGGACCTAAAAGCTAAATAATTGAAGAGTACAAGATGCATACGAAGATCAATGTGCTCCCTCTAAGAGCCGCGGGGTTAACTTCTTAAGGTATTTTCCGGGCGACAGTCCTGCCCCCTCAAACCCCGTACAGTGCCCTGTTGTGAAATATTATTTATGCATGCAATGATTTATGTAATAGATAATTTTTGTACTGCTTAACATATGCCACGGTTTCACGCACTCAACAATTCTCTTTTATTCCGCGGCGTTTGTTTAAAACGATGTTGAAGTCGTAGCACTGGAGTTTTGCTGCGAGCTTGCAGTTTGCAGAATGAGAATGTCTGCTCGCCGTTTGTACCAAGGTTAAAATATTACCTTCTGCCTCCCTATTACTGAATTACCAGTAATTTACACGCGTCATGTGCAGATAAGTGCTGAGCTATGCTTTGTAGGGAGAATGGCTCTAAATCTGTCCCCCGTAAAGCATGCGTGTTTTGGTTAAAACAAGCAAAAACACTGCGTGACAGCAAGAGTAGAAAGTATAAACTAAACAGCTTTCTGCTGTTTCAAAGCTTTATCGCTGTTTTTGGAACTCGAGAAACGAAATAAATTGTGTGGCGAGTCACAAATGTAGGTAAATGATGAGCAAATAAATTATCAGCCGTTGCAAGATTTACGATTGTTGATGCCGTCTGCATGGCAAAACCCCACTTCGCAAATAAACACGAGACTTTACAACTGCCTCCCACGTGAACGTTTCAAAAGAGACGCTTCACTGAATGGCATTGCAGACAGTAGTCACATTTGTGTTGGTTCTCGCGACTCGATGTGTGAAAATCGTTCTCGACAGCTGCTCTTTCGGGTTAGCCGCGTCGAACGTTCCTCCACTCTCCTTCGCGACGTTTCGCCTCCCACGTCGCAGGCGTCATCAGCCTTGAGAGCAGATCTCGGAGAGTAGTGCGGCAATGAGAGAAAAAAAAACTGCAGTGCAACATGTACACATTTTGCATGGCGCATCGGTCACGTACGAGAGCTTGCTCGGTGGACCGCTACACAACACGGTGATACACGTGGCGCGCGGCGTTCTCGCTCGATTGTGGCACCGTGCGACCGCGGATCTCGATCCGCGCGTGGATCAAGCACGAGGGATCGAAATGCACCGGCACTTGCCACTACCTCCGTCTCGACTGCACACTCTACCGCAGCTTGATCCCATTGAGGAAATGTGCTTAGCCATCGCCGGCTGATAACCTGCGAGCCAAGGGGGTTGCTCGGTACCACTCGGGGTGACAACGCTTCCAGTCCGCACCGTAAGCGGCGCCCAGTGTGGAAAATAAATCTTTGCGTACATACCACCCGTTTTATTAGACGAACGCTTGCTATTTGTTGTCAGGTTTCGTAGATGTTTCGTATAATGTTTGTTTGTTTGTTTTCCTGCCTCCACAATATGATATTCTCCCTGAGACATACTGCACTGCCCTTTTAGTGACATTATATTCATAAAACAGCTACTACCGTGGCCCTGCTAGCACACACATTTGTGGCCTATCGATAAAATGCTTGAAGAAAATAATTGTTAGCATTGACCACCCTAGGTGGCACCGATAAGCCATTTTCTGGGCAACGGCTCAAGCACCGTATAATGTAAGTTCTGTAGGTGTAGATAAGCGAGCGGAATTGCTGTTATACACCCGATCCTTATTTCTGTTGAACACGGAACGAGAGTGCCAAACTAGCCGAGCGCACAAACACACATTTACTTGCAGCGCCTGGTCCACGGATCCTCTGGGGTTTTGTTGAAGAACAGGGAGGCTTATACAGCTTGTCTTACCTTTTGCAACATTCGGCTAACAGTAGACCTAGAGGGAAAATGCGCATTGTGTTGGCTAAAGCCATCGGTGTTTGTAAGGCACGTTTATAGAAGGAGAAGTTGAAGTCTGAGAAGCTGCACAAACATGCCGCCGTGCATGTTTCAGTTTATTAAACAAATCAAAACAAAGATCACTTGAGATTCTTCTGTAAGCGGATCAATAGCTCTGGCTCAGAATATTTTTCCTTTACCCAGCTGTTTTTACATTTTCTTTTTCTCACATATTTCATATCCATGCGGTCCATATACAAATCAAGACAATGAGGGCCATTTGCTTGAGCGTACAATAGTGGCATTCAAAAAAAACTATCACCTGATCTCGTAAATGCCGCCTTAATTTTTGTCCCCTTTTTTTTAAAGGACATAATTGTTTTCTTGCCTGAGAACAGTGAGAGTGATACACTTATCTCTTGCGATGACCTCATGCTGAACCCAATGGTACCGTCTCCGCTCTCATTAATCAGCCCTTACATTCCAAGGTGCTCTGCCTTCGAATGGCTGATGAGCCATTAGCTGACAAAGCACTGTTCCGTGCACTTTTCCTCAGCTTAAGTGCATGGCTTGAGCTTGCTCTCCCTCCCTCTCGTCCGTAATTTACCGTACTGCTAGTCGTGAAGTTTGGAGGCGTCCAATCATCATTGGCATTGAATTGGCCGCAAGTGAAAAACCCCGCGGGGCTTTGTAGCGGCAGAGTTTTTAAACCTTCGCTGTCCGTGGAAGTGCCGGCACCTTGTTGAAAAACACCCCATCGTGAGCGAACGTGGTGGCCGCGTGCCATGAACGATTGAAATGTTTACGGATATCGTTTGGCCAAAGATGCCGCCGATTAAGTCCTAGTCGTCGTTTACCGCGTTCAGTCCGCTGCTGGATGAAGGCCTCCCCCCAAGTTGTCGCTGCCTCTCGCACTCCCGCGATGTTACAATCGACGTAGAGCTTGCACGCGGGCCGAATTCATCGCTCCGTCTCCCAGTTGGATGTCCTCTCAGATGCATTTTATTTCTCGGCTGTTGCTCCGTAATTTTGCTCGACAATTAAAGAGACGCAGGATTCTCCGTTCGTTGTCACAATTCACGGCAAGAATAAGTTCCGTCCTTTCATTTTTCCCGTCAAATGTTTTTTTTATGTCTCTCTGGACAGTCTCGTTCACGCCTTTAGGATAAATATTATATTAGCATATAATTTGCATTACCTGTTAATAACCAATTGTGACGTGCATGTATAATCAGCGTAATAATAGTTTTTAATCAATCAATTCATGCCTACTTTACCATGCCTACGATTCAGGATGAAGTAGCAAGCACATAGCTGCACACATTTCTCCCGCCTTTAGATTTAACGATACAACTGATGATTTTATAGCAGAAATATGTATTATTACCTTATGATAACACACACTAGTACAGTATTCAATTTCATGAAACAACTCGTTGACAAGTGAACATTTTGAGATGTGGCCCACATTTTCCAAATCGATAAATATCGTTCACATCGTATTTTAACTCAAGTACTGTACGTTAGCGGTGTCTTCAAAACCACACGTTCAAAAATGGTTTAATACAAGACGAACAAATTGTAAAATTTAAAAGCTGTTTGAACTATGTAGCTGCAATGTTAGCAGTGTATTCCTTCTACACTCGAGTTTCGTAAACCGAAGGACTTGAGTGATCTTCAGTGGCACATACAACACAAGTATTCCCCCCAGTTGCACCCGAGGTGTCGGGGGAACACATGGGACCCCGTTAAAGCTCAGCGCGATGATGTGTGTTACCAATGTCGCGGCAGACATCCGGAGGTTTAGGAACCTATACAATAAACTCTTCACAGCGCCACGTGTGTGTGTGCTCTTAGTTTTACTGCTGCTGTGTAATTTTGGTTTAAAAAATAATCATAACATTTGATGGTTGCTCTTCAGAGCTGTTCTTTCGGGACAGCCGTGTCAAACGCTCTGCCTCTCTCCCTCGCGACGTTTCGCCTCCCACGTTGGAAGCGTCATCATTGTGGGAGATGAAACGTCGCAAAGGAAAGAGGGAGAGCGCTTGATACGGCTAACAGCTCTGAAGAACAACCATCATGAATCGAGCCATGAAAAATCAGTACATCATTAGAATTGGTTTTATTTAATAATGGTTGACAGCTTTAAGGACCCTCTGTATTTTTAGAGCAGTTGACGTGAGGGGGGATTTAAGAAGATTTCTCTACCACTGTTTTAACTGTCGCACCGGGAGATCGAATATGCGATCTCTGGATTGCAAGTCTACGGTGTGTTTACCATTGCACCATCCCACAGGGTGGTGCATCCAACAGTCATCGTTCCAGATGTTGGTATTGCTTAGAGGGACATTTACGTATTCCGCAAAATCAGCTGGCACGGTTGGCCGAGGGCAAGCCACTACTTGCACGGAGCGCGAGCTGTGCCGCTGTTGACATTTGGCCGCGGTGCCAGGATCTTTTAGCCAAAAGGTAACACTATGTACACCGCTGACTCCAGGCACAGCTTTAAAAATGTATGCCGTCATATAGGTTGGGTGGCTGTTTTTTGTTGTATGGGTTTTTTTTTTAAGGCGTTATTAAATTTAACACTAATAACAGGAGAAACTGGGGAACAGGGCATCTGCAGCGCGCGGATATTTTGCTGGCTTGGTGACTCCTGATTAGGTCACACTGGGTTGATAGCACAACAGAGTGAAATAATCATTACCGTGCTATACACACTCACACAAAACAATGTTCAGCTCTATATAAAGGTTCTGTGGCTGAAGCCAGCCACACTAACGCATATGGGTCCCAGCAGACGCAGAGCTATAGTGGCTGATACGGCAGCAAAATGGGAACTTAAAGCAATGCTAGTGGCACTGGTCTGGGAGTACAGACCAGCTGAAAATACATCCTGGGTGTATTGAATGTTTGCTGGCACAGGTTTGGAAAGGACAGCGTGCCTTGTATAATAATTTAAACCCCCATTAGCATTTGCCGACCTGTGTTAAGATTTGAAAGAGGCAGCGCATATGAGTTGTTAGGCCATTGCATGACAACATCGGAGTCAGCCTAACTGCTTCTTTGTATCGCAGATATTTTGAACGGTGAGAATCATATACACGATACATATTTTATGAGCGTAACATTTTTAATTCCTTAAAGGATTATTAAGTGTGCAAAGACACCATCATTAACACATGCAGATTTATTTAGTTTACATTATCTCTCGGTGCTTATTTAAACATATTTTGATGGCTACAGTGATCAAACTTGTATCTGTGAAGACTATACATGAAAGCCAAAGAGAAAAAAAAATCCTCTTATCAGTTAAAACTATTACAATAAGTTAAAAGTTAATTGTAAGATATTAATGTTTCCATTGTCAAACTTTGCAAGCATCAACTGAATTTCAGCAGGAGACCAAAAAAAATTGGTTGTGGTCAGAGATGTAAAGCGTGAAAAATATATAGTTTTAATGATCTCTGTTGCTGTGATTTTAAAGTGCTTTTTTTCCTTCTTCCTTGTGAAAATAAAGTGCTTTTTTTCCTTCTTCCTTGCTACATGCAGAATCCTTAAACAATAAAACTAATGAACGTTTGTTTTTCCCTCCTAACACCACATCCATGTCCGACAAATAGCACATGGGAAAAGATTGTGTTTTGTAAACGGTGGCATTTTAAAGAATTTCATGAGGGTCGTTTTGACTCATGTCAAGCTGCCATCACATGACAAGGCTGGTCTTATGACTGGCATTACATAGCTGTATGAATTGTATCTGGAGTGGTGGCCAAAGCTTTCCTGCATTAGCACCCTCCCACTTTATTTTCACTTGAACTCCCCCCCCAAACTGTACCCCCTTCCATACCACCCCACAAAGCAGTCCAATGTTTTTAAGAAGAACACAAAACACATTTTGGTGCACTTTATCCATATCGCTGAAGGATTCTCAGTTTTGTGTGCGTGTGTACATGCACCGTTTGGAAACGACCACCCTCAAGTATCAATGCGCACAGAAGTAAAATGTGCTCAAATGCTGCGCAAAGTAATGTCGGTTTACATTATTTGATTGCTGCTCATTTGTTTTAATGGATGTTCCCGGTGCCCGTCGAGCCCTGGATGCGGCGGATGATTGGCACTTTAAATGCGGCGTGATAAGAACGAGGGGTCCCCATATTCATCGCAACATGAGCTGGGCAAGAAGCGGAGATTAAAAAGACGTTAAGTCAAGGGAATCCATGCAGTGAATGTATAATGTAGCAGGCGCAGGCCCACTGCCGCACGAGCTTAGTGTACGCAGGGCAGAGAGCGGCACCTCGCTCTACAATCAACCCTTGCTCGCCTACATTTCTATTATTAATTTTCCAACCGTGTATTATTTTTCCCCCCACCCCATTTCTGTTGTGCGGTGGCATTATTAAAGTATTTATTTACTTTGTTGGTCCAAAAAAAAAAATGTATGCCCCTAGAATGTTTTATTGGATTGTTGGTAATTGGCTTTCTCTAAAGCTTCAAGCTGGCAAGTTGGACAACGAGGCATTCCACTGTGACTCGTGCACCGCAAGCTCTCTGGTTTTCATTACTGGCTGCTGTGTGCCCCTGAAACCTGCATCTTTGTTTACCTGAAGGCCTCGGGCAGCGGTTCACCTGACTCAGTGTCTGCCATCTGGTGGAGAATGGGACGCATTGTTAGATTTTTTTTCCTGTGTACATTCGGTATAAAAAGTGTATCTGTGCATTTTTAAAGGGCGCTAATTGATTTGTTTTTGCATGCAAGGACATCGGCACACCGTGGTTAATACCGTTAGTGCGCATTCCCCTCACTGTCCAGGGGGACAAAAGATTTGTCGTATGTCCGCTTTTTGTCGTCGTCCCTCGATGTGTTCAACTGCGGCCTTGATGCGTAGGATTTGGGCTCGTTCTTGGGGAACTGTTTTAAAACTAAAGGACTCGTGGAAAAGAACCTCGCAAATTTTCTGGAGACCTGCGGCCTTTCGCGTTTGGTCGCGCCGAATGGAGAAAGTGAATCCGAATTGAAATTAATGGACACAGCGAGTGCGTGGAATTCCATTCCGCATAATCTTCAGGTTGCAACAAGACAAAATGGCTCAGGCATGTTTAATGGTACATAGGGTAGCATCTGTACACAATGGAGCGTGCATTTGCAAAACACACGCGCATGGACGCGATGCCTATGAATCACCGCTTAAGCATGTGTTTTTAGTTCATATAATGGGCCATCCTAATTATCCAGCATTTAAACAAATGCTCACCGTAAAGGAATATGATGTGCAGATTTGTGTTTTACAAGTTAGTCACTTTCACCGTTTATTTATTTTATTTTAAAAAGCAAAGCTGTGCATCATTTGTTATGTTAACCATCAGTAAGCCAGTTTGTGTATGTAATACATAGAGACATACACACTGCGTTACCGATTATTAAGCATATGTACTTAACAAATGGAATATATCCGCGTGTTAACTCCGACTCTGATGAGTGGGAGACGATAGATCGCTTTTCTGGATTAACATTAATTGCAAAAGCATCATTAACCGCATTGGAGGAGCTCCAATGATATGATTTTTAACCGGTGTTCACAAACAAAAGAAAATTGGCTCCGACACAGCGGAAAGGTTTATATAAAGGTTTAATCGTTTGAGTAAATGTATTTTCGCATGTCCGAAGCGCGTCACTCGTACAAATCGGCTATGACTATTGATTTTCGGACTTCTCTATAAAACATTTTTACAAGTCGCCACCCTCCGAGAATGTCAAGAAATCATGAACCATTCATGATAAGGTGCTAATGGATAACATTCACGCACACTGAGCTTTTATCACACTACATTTAGCAGTTTACCGGATCAGCAGACTGCTCAGGCATGAAGCAGGCCAGTATTAACTCTTATGAAATAAATCCAGCCTTGATCCCCCCAACTGATGTACAATAAATTGATCCCTGAAGGTCAACCGCATTTACACAGTAGATGGGGAAAAAATAGAAGGAAAGCCACCTCGGCGACGAAACGGCACGCTCGCGTAGAGGTGCGTTACGCAGGAGCAGGAAATCGCGATTGCAATTACGACTGCGTTGGTTGTTCACGGATAGCCGTACGATGTCACTTCATCGGCGGCCGGTGTCAATCCACTGCTGGATGAAGGCCTCCCCATCGCCGCTGCCGTCGCTCACGACGCTGCGACGTCGCAAACGACGTAGTCACCTGTGCAACGTTCTCATGGCTCCATGTCCTTGGACGGACGTGCTTATTGGATGAGCAACGATAGCTGTTGTGAATTCATATTTATTGCCGCATTTGAACTTAGACGCTTTGTGTTCGGCTTGCGTCGTTGTAAAAGGAAGAGTCTGTTCGTGACAAAGCATCGCTTTGTTTTCTGCTCGCCGATGTTGCAGGGGGGAGGCAGAGAGGGCAGTGTTTTGTCATCAGTGCTTTGTAAACACAATGGTGGCAGGTGGAGGGTGGTTTTTTTATTTGTACCTATTTCTCTCTCTCTCTACCTCCCTCTCTCTCCAAATTGAGCAGCATGCTGCCACAGTGACAGAACGAGCCTCTCTACACAGACTTTAATGGCCGCACTGAGTGCTCGTTTCCTGAAGCAAACTGCCGGAGCGCCCCCAACACGCCTCTTCCCCTGTGCTGTGTCATGTTCGTGCCTGGTTCTGTCACATTCGCTCGTGTGCAGCCATAAATATAGTAGCGCAGCGAGCGTGCAGTCATATAATCATTTTCCGCGAGCCACAGGTAATGATTAAGTGCTGGCAAGCTCTTTTCAGACGTGCCCATTATCCGCCACAGGTAGCACATGTGATCCAACTCAGCGCCGAGATTAACTAGGCTGTGTTGACAACCTGCGTTAGGTCACCCAGCCTCCGTGCTGATTGTAATAATGAAAAATTAAATCACGGCCACTTGTAATGACTTTACTGGCGGCGGACACACACACACACTAAGCGTCCCTTGGATTCGCGGTCGATAATTGGTGCCAAATGAGGCCCTCCGTTCGACGATAATTATAGGGGGGATCTCGTCACGCGTAAGGGGGGGGGTGTAAAAATGCTGGTGCACAAAAGTAGCGGCCAGATTGCAGTATGACGTGTCAATTTATCAAGCTACAGAAAGGCGTAATTAATGGAGACTCTCATTTGCCGCTCTGTTGTGTACCGACACAGCTGCTTCGGTGGTTTGTGGGGGCCCATGACTTGGAGGGGGCTTGCCAGTGGTGACCCTGAATGATGTCCCTCCAGGACCATGGTTGGACATTGAGAAGTCAGCCTCCTTTAACCCTTCCCTTTCCCTTTATGGCATCCTCCTCTTTCGCTTTCACTAATGGCTCGTCTGTTAAAAGCTTATGGTAAATTATTGAAACAAATTTCAACACCGACGTATAGATTTTTTTATGGTTCACCTTGTTGTAAAATGTATATTATAGATCCACTTTTGTATAAGCATGTGCAACACTACCTTGTTATTAATTTATTGGACACATATAACACAGCTTTAGACTGTATGTGTGTGTGTGTCGGTACATTGCGGCATAAGTAATTCATACTGGCAATTTCTGTCGCAACTTTAAATGATTGGCTTTAGAAAAGCGTGATGTCATTGCAATGAAAATTAAATATCTTTGCATTGTGGTGAATCGTAAAATGTGATTATTACATGAGTAGCGCTGATGAAATGTGTCTTTAAAAAAAAAAGCCCATTAAATTTCAAGACAGCAGTTACTGTGATGGTATAAATTTGTCATCATCATAATAATCATTAACCTGTTTTACCACAAAACGGTGCACTGGGAATCGTAGATATTGCTCAAGGATCTTGCGAAAGTGATTAATATAAATTATGCACCACTATAATACATTTTAATGTCATAAAGGTAATGGTAATTTCCACGCACGCACAAAAATACTGAGATCTAGGTGACATTTTATTGATCACGTTCATTTACAGTGAAAAAAAGGAAAGCGGCATTATCCAATCATAATGTAATTGCTCGCATTAATAATAATAATGCGTCGACCGTAGCAAATATAGGTGGTAGTGGCAAAGGTGCAGCCTTGCAAACTGGGTGCTTACACCACTCTTCTTCTTTGCGATTCTTCGAAGCACGATGGTCAGCTTCTGGACATCGTTGTCTTTCAGCTCCTCGGCCTCGAAGTGTTTGGTAGAATTCGCAGGCAACACCAAGTATTACCTGACAGGGATCGCGACGTGAACGCTTCTACCTTGACCCCCACTGCTGCACTGATAACAAAGAGGGCTACCACTAAAGGGAGCTCTAACAAGCCCCTCTAGAGGGTATTTGGCCTACTCTTCCATGATGTCTTGCAGGAGTTTGGAGTTACGCTCACTCGACAGCACCGCACGCAACCTGCTGACCGGATAACTGTTCCAGATAACATACAGTCGTTGAACAAGTCTAAATACCGATTTATTTATCTTTTTACTATTACAGTACAGGTATTAATCTCCATGCAGTGTCTATCTTTTTTACATTCGTCAGAGGCGCTAACTAACCGTCATTTGCATTGATCTGGGTGCAGGATGTGAGCGGCAAGGTGCTCGATCGCTGGACAATCATGAGCAGAGAGGAGGAGATCATCACCCTGCAGCAGTTCCTGAGGTTCGGCGAGACCAAGTCGATCGTGGAGCTGATGGCCATCCAGGAGAAGGAACTGCTGGCCGTGCCGGTTCAGAGCAGCAAGGCCGACTCGGACATCCGCTCGTTCATCGAGGGCAGCAGCCGCTCCCGCAGCCCCGGCATGACGCCGCACCTCGAAAGCCCCGGCGCGCCGGGCTCCACCAACAGCGTCCACCACTTCGAGAACATCCCCAACAGCCTGGCCTTCCTGCTGCCGTTCCAGTTCATCAACCCCGTGGCCGCCCCGCTCATCGGCCTGCCGCCCAACGGCCTCCTGCTGGACCAGGCCGCGCTGAGGCTGCGCGAGGCCCCGATGCCGCTGCCCGAGAGGCACGCCGAGAGCGGCCAGGCCGAGGGCAGCAGGGTGTCGGTGCTGCGCGCCGACCAGAACTCGGGCCACAGGGGCGAGCAGTCGTCGCTGATCAGGGCGGAGCAGGCGACGGTGCCGAGACCCGAGCAGGTGTCCGTGCTCAGGCCCGACCAGGCGTCCGTTCTGCGCGGGATGGAGCCGCCCGGCGTCCTCGCGAGCGACCGCTCGTCGTCGGTGCTGCGCGCCGAGCAGCCGTCCGTGCTGCGCGGCGACCACCTGCCCATCATCAGAGGTGACCACACGCCCAGCCGGAACGCGCTGTCCAGTATCACGAACGTGGACACGAAGCCTGAAACGCCGCCGCGTCTCATCCCCGTGCAGGCCGCCGCGCAAATGGGCAACGTCGTCAAGACGGAGACCCCCAAGAGCATATTTTTCTCGGCGAAAATGAGACACTTGCGCAAGAGCATGGCCCCGTCGAAAAAGGGACGCGTGTTCTGCAACGCGTGCGGCAAAACGTTTTACGACAAGGGCACGCTGAAAATTCACTACAACGCCGTCCATCTCAAGATCAAGCACAAGTGCACCATCGAAGGCTGCAACATGGTCTTCAGCTCGCTGAGAAGCCGCAACCGGCACAGCGCAAACCCCAACCCGCGGCTGCACATGCCGATGCTGCGGAACAACCGCGACCGCGATCTCATCCGAAGCGTGAGCAACCCGTCGACTCCGCCCTCCATGGGGACGCCCAAGTCTGAGTCCAGCTTTTCCACCCCGAACCGCCTCTCCCTGACCTTTCCCGGTGGAGGTCTCGACGCCGGGATGCACTGCCCCCTGGTCCTGCCCACCATCAAAACGGTGCAGCCGGTGCCGCCCTTCTTCCGAAGCCTCATCACGCCGGGGGAACTGGCCAACACGCCGTGCCAGATGCCCTCCTCGATCTCCGTGTCGTCTTCCATCCCCGAGCAGCCGTCTCCGCAAGAGCTTCCGATGGAGCCCGTCTCGAAGAAGAAGCCCCGCAAGTCGAGCATGCCCGTGAAGATCGAGAAGGACGCCATGGAGATCTCGGACGAGGAGTTCGACATCGAGGATGACGACAGCGACGAGAACCGGTCGGTGAGCAGCGACGTCAACAGCGCCAAGTCGGACAGCAACAAGAGCGACGACGAGCACTACGACGACATGCACGACGCGGCCGACCTGAAGTACAAGGACAGCGCGGACGTTCACCCCGAGACGAACGGCGTCGAGCGGGGCAGCGGCCTGGCCCACGACGGCAACGCGGAACTCGCGGCCCGAGAGATGTTCCCCGAGCTGTCGGACAGAGACATGAGCAACGCCCGCGAGGAGTGCGAGCACGACAGCTCGCAGGAGGACCACATGGACGAGCAGAGCCACGACGAGGGCAGCCAGAGCGACGACGAAGGGAGGCAGTCCCTGCAGTCGGAGCCGGCGTTCGTCAAGGAGGAGCACCCGGACTGTAGCTACGAGCCGTACTACGCCTTCGGGCCGTACGGCTTCTTCAACAGCAGCTTCGTGGCGGCAGCCATGCGCAGAGATCTCAGCTGCCCCCCCTACGAGAAGAACATGGCGGCCTTAGACTACAGCATGACGGAGAGATTCTCGGAGGACGGCGATTGGCTCTCGAGCAATGACCCCAAAGCGTGCAACGTGTGCAAAAAGATTTTCAAGAACTCGTACAGCGTAAAACTCCACTACAAGAACGTCCACCTGAAGGAGATGCACGTCTGCTCTGTCGAGGGCTGCAATGCCGCCTTTCCTTCGCGACGCAGCCGGGACAGGTCAGTTTCTAGCTCGGCAGATATGGTAATTAAAAATAAATAATACGGCTCTCAGGCTTTTACCTGTTTGCTAGCCGCTTAGGGTAGGCGAATGACGAGAGAGGAAATATATTATTACTATTATTTTTTTTCCAAATTGGAAACTGCATGTGCTGTGTCGTATGTTCATGTTAACCGTTCACGGAGTTATATTGATAGTTAAAAGGCTAAATAAAAAAATGGCGAAATTTTTAAAACATTTTAAAATGTACTGTTTTTTCTAATGTAAATGTATTTTGATGTGTAAGTAAAAATCAAAAACTAACAAAAACACAATGTAGCAGTCCTGTAACAGAATGATAGTTTCGTGTTCACGGCTCAATTTGGTAGGTAAAGAGCCTCAGCTGTCGAGAGATTGTTTATGGAAGCGCGCTCCTGTCCATGCCTGTTCAGGTGTGTCCACACTGCATGCCACAGTATTTGGTGCTTTGTAACCTAATGGATAGCTGTCACTCTTTTTGTAATTCATACATTCATAGTTGTATAAAATAGACGACATTATTAAGTTTAAAGCTGTATAAAGGTGTAAACTTTATTTTAACAATGGACAGTTTGGTGTTGCTGTCAAACGAGGAGATAGAGAGAGCGAGAGAGAAGAAAAGCTAAAATTCAAACACTTTTTTGAAAAAGCCGCTTCCTATATATGTTTGCTTCGAATTGTTCCAATATCAGGAATAACAATTATACACTGCAGAAAATAGACTTGTAGTAAATTAAATGCAGAATGTAAAATTAAAACATGCACAATACAAAAAAGTTATATTGTGGAGGTATCTCTATGAACGCGTGTGCACGTGTGCGCGTGCCTGAGTGTGGCATGCATGTGCGAAGACCGAAGAAAGCTCGTAGGGAATACGTGTGCCTAAATGTGCCGTATTTAGGGAGCGAAATACACACGGGCACGCACACACACACGTACATGCAGTATCTTTCTTTTCGGGAGGGCGGGCGGGATGGGAGTGGTGCGGAGGAAGGAAAAGACAGCCAGCCTCTGTCAGTTGCATTTTGGCTTGCAGGAAGGAGTGACCAGGAGGGACCTTCTGGTGAGCCGGCAAACACTCATTAAATTTTCTCCTTTGTGTTTGCTCTCCCCTGAAGGATCACGGTTGCAGTTAGGGCTAATGTTATAGTTTCTTTTCTCGCAGTTACAAATTCTGCATTTATTTTAAAGTGCCGCCGTATACTTTTCGGCATCCTATTTACGGGCACGCCAAGTAAAAGTTGGGTGATCCGTGGTGGCGTCTGTCTTGTTGGCCAGAACGACGTGTGTGTGTGTACATATTTTAAAGGCTAATTTGTACCCTTGCCTCTCTCGGGTAAGTGAGCGCGGATGCGCGGGACGCGTAATCTGCGAAAAGTCGCACGGAGCGGCTACATTTATTCACGCGTTTTGAACCGCCGGTCTGCAATACGCCAAAGGCGACTGTCGCGCCCTAAGCGTAACGCCGCAATTACGGATAGCTCGAAAGAAGAGAGAGCAACAACCAAAAAAATAATTACTCTAACGATAACAAACAGCAGCTCATAAAGGCAGGCTATTCTGATGGTCCCCTTTTAAAAAAAATAAAAAAATAAAACAACAGAACACTTCAAACGAGTCCCCGTGAAAGTAAACGCAGTTCACGGAACTGTTTCGGGTTTTTTTGTTGTTGTCGCGTTTTCCACCACTCGCTTGCGACGCTGTGACGGCAAAGGCGGCTCTGGCTGCGGCGGCGGCGGCGGCGGCACGCACCGCTACCCCCCCCTCCCCTCCCCGTGCAGCATTCCAAAGGAAGTATCGACCCCGTTGGCTGTAAAGCAGGATGGAGGCGAGACAGCGCTGCATAAATAAAAGCGTGCACTCGAGCCTCCCACCAGGACTTGGCCGAGGCCCCGTAATTTTCTGCGGCTGGGCGCGCGGGAACCCGCAGGGGATGGCCCGGGACGCAGGGAGAAGGCAGCCAGGGGCACATGCGGCGGGGCTGGAGGGAGCGGGTCTGGGGACAGCAGGAGCAAGGAGGCAGGAGGGCAGAAAGTGTGTGCAGATGGGGGGGATGGTTATGGGGCTCAACTCGATCCTGTTGATAGGGGAAAAGCGTCCAGTTTATTAGAAGGAGGAAGGCAGAGAACTCTGGCCCGAGCCAGTAGAAAACCCAATTAACTCCTCGCTGAAAATTGTTGCTTTTTCTCATCAGTTTTATTAACGTTTGTGTGTGTGTGTTGGTGCGCGCGCGTGTTCGGGACTAACAGGTGCTCGCTAGCAGCACGTGAGTCTTTCTCTTGGTCGTGTGTGCCCGTGAAAATGTGGGACGCTTTATCTTCTTCGAGTGCGTGCGATATCGGTGCTGTGGTTTTGTTTAAGAGTAGGCAGCTTGTAATTCTCAACAATATATAATAAACAGCTTCAATCATTATACGACGACGACGCATATCGTGGAGAGAGAAAAAAAAAAGACTTGTAAAATACGTTGCTATGCCAAACCTTTACCACATGTAACCCAGCAGGTAAACTCATTGCAGAGAGAAAAAAAAAACCTTTTGATTCGCTAATCCGTCCCGTTGTTTCAGACACAGTGCCAACATAAACCTGCACCGCAAGCTGCTCACCAAAGGCCTGGACGACATGTGTCTGGAGTCGATGGTCAGCCCCGCGCTCACGAGAGACCTCAGGGGACAGGAGCTCCTGGCCAAGCTGTATGGGAGCCCGCTGTCCACGCCGCCGCTGGAAGGCAGGCCTGACGGCCGCGAAGAATCTGGGGAAGGCAGCCAGGACTCAGCCGATGGCAGGGATGAGCCACCGGCGGCCACACACTGCGTCGAGCAGAGCAATGGTTACAGTAAGCTTCCGACGGATGACGGGCCTGGCTCGGTGCTGGACCTGAGCACCAATCAGAGCATGCGTTCAGGCGGCAGCGTAGGCTCCTCACCCAGCTCAGACATCGGCAGCGAGGAGGGGTTGAATTTAGATGACAGTGACGAGTACAGCGAGGGGCCCGAGGCCCTGGACAAGGCGACGCCGCTGACGGGCGACGGGCTCGCAATCGCAAGAGAGGTTTTGGACAACGGTGTGGGCGGCGGCGCCAGTGAGAGCGGGGTAACCGCGAGCAGGCCCCTGTCAGGAGGTCCCATCAGCTGTGGCATCTGCCAGAAGTTGTACAGCAACAAGGGAACCTTGCGGGTCCACTACAAAACGGTTCACCTGCGCGAGATGCACCGCTGCAAAGTGCCCGGCTGCAACATGATGTTCTCGTCCGTCCGGAGTAGGAACCGGCATAGCCAGAATCCAAACCTGCACAGAAACTTGCCTCTGAGTATGACCGATTAAAAAAGCAAGGACAGACATTTCTAGCGACGTCGCTTTAACCATTCCAAAAAAACACAGCCTTGCAACCTCATAGCGGGTTTTTTTTTTTACCGGACTCAAGACTCGTCTTAAAAGAGAGAAAAAAAAAACCATTTCATTGGCACCAGCTGTAACTTGTTTATGTCTCTGTCGAAGGGACTGATGTGGCGGCTTGCATATGTGATCCACATGTGGCTTCCTGTCACCCTGACCCCACCACACAAGGTCACAGCATCGGGTCATTAACAGGGAACAAAAGCCACCAGCTGTCTACTGATGTTCCAACTTCTTAGAGGACCCGCACTCGCAAGCACACTCACGACGTCACGTCGCCCCCACGTTGCAGAACCTAAACACGTCCTCCACGCAGCATCACTTTAATGCACATTTCTCGACTCCATTCCGTAAAGGCTATCCGTAATGCGTTGCTACGGGGAAAGTGAACCGATATTACAAGTTTACAGATGTTAATGCAAATCTGTTGTGAGTAATTTTTAGAACCGTGCTTTTGTAAATAAAATAAAAAAATAAGGCCTGTTGCAGACGCACGGGGGAGTGAGCCAGACATCAGTCAGCGTGCGTAGCAGTGAAACTGCAAGCGCTGCACATTTGGGCACCACATGTCTACTTGAAAACTATAGAATCCATAAATGCACAGGAGTGGCCAAAGAGAGAAAAAAATAAGAACTTCAGTTTCTCGATTTGAACATTCAATATTGTTGTTTCCACCACCATCGTTATATTTGCGGATAAATTGTTATAATAACCTGTACATCTGCTGTTTTGGTACTTATAGAGAACGTAATCGTTGAGGCACTTACACGTACAACGACCATACGTTTCGCAACACGAGCAGCCGTTGGCTCGGTGTGCCACATGGTGACTGTTGCTGTACATTTGCCAACAAAACTTTATGTCATTGGGACAGAATATGCGGAGTCCTCGCCGCGAATGCTTAATGTGGTTAGCGGAATTCGTCACGACAACTGCCCACACGTGTGCCATTCGGTCCGCTGAGCGTGTCTTCTTTTTAATGGGAGTTCATTCGATCCTTACATCAAAATCATGTTTAGGCGATTGGCCTCGTGTTACATCATGCCTACACCCAGATCGCAATATATTTTGTCATGATTACATGGAATGACGTTGAGAAGTATTCTGCTGTGAAAGATAAGTTGTGGTGCCAGTATTTAATTTTACCTTTTTACTTATAATTTTCAATAATACCCCATTTTTGCACATTGTGTATATATTGTGTTATTGTTGTCTACAGCTGATTGACTCAGCTCACAACAAAGTGATTCCTGCCTTTGAAATAGCTTAGTTGTAAGATAACCCCGATGCCCCAAATACATTGTCATTAATCGTACATAATCGCACTGATGAAAAGAAACAGCCACCGTTTCACGGATTTAAAATGATGAAGAACAAGTGATATAAACGAAGGTACAATTTCACGAGATGACAATTGCTTGCAGTAACGTCTTTACAGAATTCCCTTTCCTGAATGTTAAACGCCCCCATGTGTTATTTGATCGGCATCATCCTAATTCCATTGTGGACGCTGGCAACGACTCCTAAAACACCAGGTTTTACCAAGGAACAAATCATCCTTGCAAAGATTATTGAGAAACACCCATCTAACAACTAGTAAAACGTAGCTTCATTTGCTTTGGATGAGGTCCGTAACAAACCTCGGTGTGGTTTATGCAGTACTGTACTTCCTGGGGACTTCACAGGTACGTTTTCTTGTGTTCGTCGGTACAGCTAGTCCCGCTCAAGGAGGGAGGACAACGCACTCGGAACAAAAAAACCACTGGAATCCTGTAGACAGAATTGTCATTTTATTTTTTATTAACGGTTACGGAAATAAACTACGTAAATGGTACACCTGTTGAAGGCCTATTGGCCAAAAATGTTTACTGACAATTTTATTCCTACCATTGTTATATTTTACATTATTTTTTTACTTTGTAAAAAAATGAAATATTTCCACAAATTAACACATGCCAACAAACTGCTTGCGACTGCAGACGTCAATGGTAATGAAGCTGATTTTTTTAAGCAGAAAAAATATTAATTTGTGGTTCCATGAAATTAAATGTTTTCAAATTTTAAAGCATATGAGTATATTTTATTTTATTTCAACTATTAAAAGTGTTTTCATTATTGCAATTTTTTTTGCTAAAAATATTGTATAATCCCATTTTGTATTCTGTAAAATTACAGCTTTAATTGTGTAATGTTTCAGTACAGTTTACTGCAATGTATATTATATTTAATTTGATGCTTAAATGCTGTACTACCTATTGAAATAGAAAAAAGAGTTTCTCTTGCATCTTATACAGGCTGGTTGAGCAGAAAAAGGTACTTGTGTCAGGTACTTGGTCACTTCAGTTGAGCAATGCAAAACGCAAGAAGAGTAAGCACTTTGAAGGCAGCTTAATGGCGATGCCATCAAACCGGTCCAGCGTAGATCAGATAGGCATGGTGTGGATCTCACCGGTACGGCATGGATCAAATCAACAGAACAAAGCAAACGTGATTGCGTGTTTTTTGCAGAAAAAAAATCTTCACACCTTTGCGATTTTTTTTTGCAAACGTGGGTTTGATGACGCTCAGTGTAAACTAATTTAATGAATTTTTTAAAATTCATTTTCTGTACGGTTGTTAACGTTCAAACACGTAAAATGTTGTGTTCTTGCGTCTTGCCCACATTTTTTACATTATTCAACGATTTTTCATAAAACGCTATACATATACGCCGGCGCTAAAGGAGCTTCTGCGTCTTAACTTATGTACGAAGAGTTTGTATCACTGCAGCCATTTACAGACGCCCGTAAGTCAGACGTTTGCACACTCTTGCCGCATTCGAAAGCGAGCTGCCCTAAGCGAGGCGCACTTAACTCTTCGTTGTTTTTGTTCAGAAGCATTTACAAATGTAAATCGTTTACCATTCACAAGTGCGAGTGTAAATGCTGCAGAATGTCAGCTGCTTACGGTGAGACCACAAACACTAATGAGAAGCCCTATAAAGCAAACGTGAGCCATAGCTGAGATTTGAAGGTTGTCGGCGATTCGTGAGCCGCGACCTTAAAGCACAAACGGTGTTAAATGAAATACTTTTTCCACGACGACTGACGATACTTTTTTTTACGAATAAAAAAAAAATCCTTCATGCAGTTAATCTATAATCTAACATACTCAATTGTAATTATACAACAACAAAATTGTTTATAAATAAAAATTGTCATGACTGTCAATTTTTTTTGTAATTCTTACAGTGAAACTGTACAGTAGCTAGCTGCAATTCAATGAAATATTTTTCAAACGATACAGTGTAATGTATCGCACTTTAGAGCATGCAAAATGTCCTAATATATAGCTAAGCTTCCGCTTCAAAATATGCCAGTTTACTTGGTTTGGTATGAATTGCCATACAAACGCGCTATAGATTTCTTGTGTGGTACTGTGTATCCCTGCGTTAATGTTCATTTTTGCACTGAACTGCACGCTACCTTGAGGTTCATTTAAAGTTCGCCATTAGGTCTGCATCGACTTTCTTGACCAGGTTCTCAATTCTAATGCCGACTTTGTGTAAGTTTTTTCGTGGCTGCATTTGAGCCGTCACGTGGGTTCTCCAGTATTGTTTTTTATGCCGCCTTTAATTGGCATACGTGGAATGCCGCAGGGTAATTTCTACTGGTGCTCCGATAAATGTGCCACTTTTTACACGAGACAGGTTGCCTCCTGCACCACATCAAAATTCAGAATGAAATAAATAAATCCCATGAATTCGAATGTGTTTTGGGCAACGGTTAACGGCGTATGTGGGGTATCAGTTTCCAAAGGTACGAATGCTGTGCAATGACCAATTTTAACCTGGGTGTCCGTCTTTTAACTCAGGTTTCCCCCTTTGCAAATCAGATAATGCGTCTCAGTGTGTATGGATGAAGTTATAAAAATGGTATTTAATGGAATTACTCATTAAGCTAACGACAAAAGACTTGAATAAAATGATCTCAAACTGTTACTTTTACGATTTTTACAGAAAATTCAATAGAGCATTTCAATTTTGACAATGTATAAACTGTACACACTTGTAATAGCGTCCAAAGTTTATTAATACTTGGTTTATAATGCTAAGAAATAACGAAGTAGATATTTGAATATTCATATTAGATCGGCTATTACAGTAAAAAAAATCTGTTTTTTTCTGAGTGACCTTAGGGAAAGCACACGATGAACTTGTACACTCCCAGTCTCAGAAATAAACTCTTGATATGTAGCTGGTGTTTTGCTTGTCTAACAACTTTCAGACAATAGGGTTGAAAACCTGGTTTCCACGACTTCATTCAGTGTTTCGCTAGTTGTATTCCATCCCACACGTGTACCCGTAAGTCATTGTCACGTTTTCCCTTTTGTCCTCTTTTGTATTGGAGCTCTTGATATCTTTGTGTGTTGTAAACAAAGTCTATCGCTCAGATTTTGCATTGGATAAGGAAAGGTTGAAGAGACGAGAGTTCTTCATATGCACATCTGACAATTGCGTAATTTGTATTAAAGCTATCTTGTACATTTTATAATAAAGATAACTGCAAACATATATATATATATTTTTTACTTGTAATTTAATACAATGCATTAAACAGCAGTCTTTACCCAGATAATTACACTTTGTAGCAAAAGTTAGAAGCACTAAAGAGAACTGAAAAATAATAAAAATACGTACAATGTTTCCAGCTGTTTGTCAATCCACTATTGGATGAAGGCCTCGCAAATGCCATGTTGATCCGTGGGGGGGGTGTTTGACCATACCTCACGATGCTGGTCAATGCAATATAACTCCCCACTGATCTTAGCCATGTCTGGGAATCAAACTTATGTGGTCGAGAATCGAACTCAGGTTGCTGGTTTCATAGAGTAGATTGATTGCTAACCACTTCAGTCCCCATAAATATCTCTGCTAGTTCAAAGAGTGTTGAGCCTAATTTGTGGCTAACAACAAAATACCATCGAGTATTAACATCTGGTTTCAGCCAAGCTACGAAATCAAAATAAAATCCCGCTATAAAAAAGACAGACCGGTATATAATTTGGCAGTAAAGGGTGGCATAATGATTGCGTTCACAGCATATTGCCGTATTTAATATCATTGGCAAGCAATTTACACCAGGTAAGTGCCCATGTTATGGTTTGTTAATGGTCAAGTTCCTTTACAAATGCTAACAGTGGGAAATGGTTTTTATAGTAATAATTTATGCCTTGCTTTCAAGAATCATGATTTTTAATAATTGCCTTGGAAATTCAAGGGGAAATAGCATGCATTAAATATTGGCTATAAAGTAGAGCATTTTGCGGCGCACAAATTCATTTGGGAAAGTGATATATGCGAGCAGTTTAGGAGTTCTTCTGTTGGAGGTAATTAGGAACTGTCATTTGACACCTACGCTTTAATAGACTTCGCACAGAATGTGTTGAAAGTGAGGTGTTACTATTTTTAGAGGGGAGTTTTTCACCTTTATCCCCTTGGAGCATTTTGTTGCCGGGATACCATCTTCAATAAACGCAAATTTCGTACACGTTATATCACTTAAAATCATCTTTAAGTACTTGGTTTTTTTTTATTTCCAGTCTCCTAATCCTGTACAACTTAAATGCGTTGCAGAAGCCTTGGTATATTCGGAGTATATTATTCTTTTATAGGCAAGAACTTAAATTACAACAATGCGATCAATGAATGACGCGAGTTGGCGCATTTGCGATTCCGCCTGCTTAGAGGGATCCATTTTTCCCCCCTCCCGGCTCCTTCTCCTCCACCACCACCATCGCACTTCTCCCCTTTTCTTTCGAGGTGCGAGGCAGCGTGTGACATTAATCTTGTCACGACCTGCTCTGCAGCTCTGCTGGGGCATGCTTCCTGAAACCCATTTGGCCTGATGGGAAGCGGCGCCTGGGAATAGACATGTCAACAGATCTGGCCTGTTTTTATTCGGTGGTATTGATCCCTGTCCGCCGGGCGCACTCGGCAGAGAGGCTGGGAGCCGGAGCCCCCCGGCAACGCGCGCTACCCGCTATCGACCGCCGATCGGGGGGGCATTGCTCGAGACAGCCAAAGCTTCGTGCTGCTGGGACTCACTGCGATACAGATACTAGAGATTTGAACGCAATAACAATCCAACGACCATCCCCACCACCCCCTACGCACAGACAGACGCAATCCTGCCGACACCCCCCCGCACCACCAACTCCCAGGTTTGGCTCCCATGAAATTTTTAAGGCCATTGGGTTGTTTGCAGAACATACAGGTTGGGGAAAATGCACGCCGGTTGTAAACGCAGCGACAATATACGGAATCAATATGTTTACAGTTGACTTTCGTAATGGCTTCGGGACCGTGTTTTAAATGTTTATAGATAATGCTGGAGATTATGTATGGCTAAGTGTCCCTTAATGCCATTCATTTTTATAATGCCATTTTCCTTTATCAATCAAAATAATGGGCAAGTGTTTATATTGACTGCAGAAAGAAAAAAAGAAAATAACCGGTGTGCCATGTAAAATGGCAAGGACTGTATATTTTTTAATTTAGTTTTTTCAGCTATCAATAGGTGATGAATGACAACGAATGAAATACCACCACAATTTATCACAACTACAGTCTTTTACGTTTTTCTGGGTTAACGATTCCAAATTGAAATTGCTAACTGTTGTCTGTTTGACCACTTTATAATAACCTTTGGGACCTATTTTGTCACTGTGGCTTCAGCGATTAGGAAGAGTAGGGCAGGAGAGTAGAGGGGAAAAGGGTAGGAGATGGGTATCATCTGAAATTGTACCCTTGAATTCCAATACAACTTAATACCGCGTGAGAGAATGGGACAACTCGCAGAACTATGCCGCAATGATAAATATAATGATTAGAGTTAATTTACTATAATGGTCATCAATTGCACACTATTGGAGGGTGCTGCAGCTACGAACCCAGAAACCTGAGTTCAATTCCCTGCCAGGCCTAACATCAGTGGTGATATCTGTATTGGTCTTGGAACCCCGTTTTCTGCAGCCTGCACTGACCAATGTCTACGAGCGATGAGATATGGGGAGGCCTTCGCCAAGCAGTAGATTGACAAATGATTGTCAATTATTATGATATTGAAATATACAATGCACTAATCATAGATGGAATACAACCACGTGCTGAGGCCGAATAAAACAAGAAAGATTTACATCAAAGGACGTACACAGGTGTCTTACAGCCAATGTAACCTTAATCCCCTGTCTGATGTCTGAATTCCTATAGCATTATTTGTGAATAGGTATAGATTAGCTCTTAGGAAGGCCTGACGCAGTATCACACACTCAGGCAGGTGTGGTCCACCTTGAATGCGTAACAGGGACCCCTTGAGTATTGCACGAGTGTGGCGAGGCGGAGTGAGTGATAGGAGTGCCTTACTGTGACTCTGCAAAGGTATAAATCTTGCATGAAAACCGAGTGTCAGCATTCCAAGGTGTACGCTTTTGTCACGGTTGGCCTTTGGCTCTATCAATATAGCGCAGATACACAGCCAGAACACTTTCCCTTGTCGCTGTCAGGTCTTTGCCATTGCCAAACAATCTTTTCGGACAGGCAAGGGCCATGAACAAGCCGTACAAAAATACCTTGAAAATGTCGTCAAAAATGTATCAAATGCTGCTGCTTTTGCCACTTGTGCTTTTGCCACCTGCTTTGTGGCATTGGCCACTAATATTGTACAACACTGCCTTTATTGTGATCTTAATATTTCCTGCCACGCAAGCGTCCAATACTTGTCAATCTGACTTGCTGTACGCATGTAGTTTCTCACACAGGTATTCTACTGTGGTGTTCAGTAGTTTCAACTTTGAACACCATTGCCTGAGCCGTCTCTCCTACCACCCATTCCCACCCCCCGCAACCCACACCCCCATCACCTTTCTCGATAATGCGTTGTGGGAACGTTATCAAATTAGCGCAGCGTCCTTCAGAGAGGACATCCTGTCTGCTCGCTTGCAGACGTAAAAGACCCAGCGACACAATTCACACGTAGGCTATTTTGTGCGATTGTTTTTCCCGCAATTTATCCAGTGATCCCAAAAGTGATCCAACAAAGTACCTCTCAAATGGCTGATCACTTTTATTCTGCACTGCATCCTTGTTCCAGCTATTACCGTGCGCTACATAAAACAATAACAGCCAAACACAGCATTCCTCCTGTGTGGTTTTATTCCTGCTGCTCAGGTGAGTTTCTTGCATAGTCCATTCAGTCGGCATTTTAATAAATCAGTGTTTTTGGGCTTGGTATAATGACATTAAGAAATCCATCCATCCATCCATTTTCAGAAACCGCTTAATCCTATACAGGGTCGCGGTGAGCCGGAGCCTATCCCGGCACACACAGGGCGCAAGGCAAGGGAACACCGAGGATGGGACGCCAGTCCATCGCAGGGCGGTTGGGGAAATTTAGTCAGTACGCCAATTAACCTGGCAGCA